>JAZGTJ010000344.1:0-97689 GCA_036877575.1 Botia almorhae
GTCTTGCATAATTTGCAGACGACATTGGTCCGACTACGGTCAGACTTATAATATCCAAAAAACTGCCATACTGGCGAGCTGACTTTTCCTCTTTTATTTACAACTTCCTCGCTCGCTGCGGCATTCATTTTCTGCTTATGAAGAGGAAACCAGCAGACCAGCAAGAGACAACGATATGGCGCAACCAAACCATACTGTTACACGATTGGCTGTTAGCGTGTCACTCCCTACGTTGCTAGGTTACCAGAGAGCGAGTGCCTTTGTTAATGCAACCAAACTTGCTTCGCAACCTCTGTTTTCTTCCGATGAAGAATAAAAATATCAAACGTTTTATCGAACACATTTTTTATTTATATCGATCAAGTGTCTATCGCGATACATATCATTATCGTTTTATCGCCCAGCCCTATGTATATATATGTGTGTGTGTATGTGTGATGTTTAGAAAAATCAAAACAAATTACTGATTATTTTCCAGTGTACAACCTAACGTTTGGAAAACAGCAGCTGTAATGCTTTTGTGGTCATTCTGTTAGTATGTTTAATGAGAATCCTGGTCTTAATATATCTGACCTTATGGTTACACAGTTTATAAGAATTGCGAATGACATCTGCACATATCAGACATGTCGAGAGATGGAGAAACAGAGAGTGATGGAGCAATTGAAATTAGATAGAGGAGAGCCAAAGAAACAAATGTGACTGCACTCAACTCTTCCCTCATCTGATTAGCAGCAGATCTGAGCCAGGCTGACCCCGTGCTGATTGATTTAATACAAGCGATGGATTACTGCCATTTCTTTCAAGGCATGCTGTGATGTCACAGTCGTTTTCTTAGAGTCACCCTGATTTAAAACAGCGGCCATTATGGTCATCTTTCATCAAATTAAATTAGATCGAGACAGATCGGGTCAGGTTTATGCAGGATGTGAGGTATGTCTATTGTCATACAGCATTTACCTTTGGTGATCCACAGGAGGATGAAGAAGAGGAACAGAGAACAGAAAACGGGAAGAATGGAAGGATAGAGCCGGTGGGACGAGCAGATTCCTGTGTGGATTCAATCTCGCTTGAGTAAGTCCTCATAGGAAGAACCATTGGATTCCCTCTGATTTAGTCAGACTCCTTATTAGAACCTCAAAACGGAACGGAAAACACAGAAACATCACTATTCAGAATAATTCTTCTGTATCTGTTCTTTAAAACATTCTTGAAAAATCTGTAAACACAGGCTGGTCTTTTCATACAACAAAAATGTATAGTGACCAAAAAACCCTGTGAAGGTGTCATAAAAGTGGGCCATAGAACATGACTTTATTCTAAGTCTTCTAAACCTAATATTTTAGCTTTGTATCAAAACAGACCAAAATTTTAAATTTAAATGTAATCTGTCCCATATTTCTCAGATTTTATCTGTATGTATATTAATTTATGCGGACTGAAATTGATGCCAATAGTCCACATCATGTGGTTAATTGCAAAGTCTGAATATGTGGATACGCTAATAAGATTGGAGAACTACAGTCAAAAACTGTCATAAATAATTATAGTCTTTTGTTGTATGGAAAATAGCAGCCTGGTGATTTTGATGATCTCTTTTTGTATTCTAAAAATCATGTGGTTTGAGTGACATGCAGATGAGTAGATGATGTCAAAATGTTTAATTTTAGCTGACATATCATCAGCTTTGAAATCCAAATTCTAAGCCATCCTACAGATTGCAGCACATCATCACTGCATTTGTTCATCTTCTGAACCACTTTTTGTTGTCCTGTCCTTATCCCATGTATTTCCAACCATATATTATTTACACAGATTTAGTGAATGTTATATAAACCCAGAACAAGCCTAATGAAAACATCAATCTGATCCTAATCACTTGATTGAAGTGTCCATTTTGGTTCTTCTTGACTTACATGTCTTAATGGCTCCTGGGGATATAGATGGTTCCATACTGGGCTGGGTCTAAACAGTAGCTCATAGCAATAATATTCTAAAACAGTGGTTCTTAACCTTTTAACTTCTAGGCCAACCCATTGTGAACAATATTTGAAGCCAAAACACACACACTCATTTTCTTACATTTACTTACATTTTCTACCTAGTAAAATGTGAATATTTGTATTGTAAATTTGTATTTGCTTTAAAAATAGCACTAACTATTAACACTAAAACATATAACCACCCAGAGACATCAAGATGTTTTAGCTTTTATATGTTTTAGCTTATTTTAATGCTCGTTTGGGCTTATTTTAAATAATTTTAAGTTTTCCTGAGGCCCTGTTAGAAGTTTGTTGAGGCCCTCTAGTAGGCCTCGGCCCCCTGGTTGAGAAACACTGTTCTAAAACTTCTGTGTATTGCTTTTTATTTGCTTGTTCACTTTGATTTAGTTTCTCCTCACATTTCCCTCATTTTTCACTGTCTCTAGTGAAATGTTAAAGCTGGTTGAGGTTTCCAACGTCGGTGGGCCGTTAGGACTCCATGTGGTGCCCTTCAGTGCCAGAGATAGAAGGTAAAGCCTCATTGTCTATCCTGGAGTCATTTATTCTTGTTCCACCACTTCTTATTCCATATACCATCGGTTTCAGGACATGTTTAAGAAGACTGTCCTATAAGTACTTTCCTCTTGTAGTGCTCTTTTCAAAACTCACAGTAATAATCCTCTGTGTCTTCTGCATCCTTCACCCTACTTTCACTTATCTAACCAAGTTTTCCACAGGTTAACAGTGCAGCTTCAAACCCTAACATGCTCCATCCATTTAAGGTAGTCCTTCATGATTCCTGAAGGACATATCGACAATATGCTTCTCTATTACACAGGTTTTTCTGGACCACATGTGGAGATTTCTATAACTCCATTTTCACGTTCTCTCTGAATAATGAAAGCAAAGCTGCAACAGCTATGGTTTTCTATAAGATCACAGAAATGAACAGACTGTGAACACCCTGCTCCCCTCCAGAAGGACAAAGGGAACATGGGGCATGGCTCTGAATAAATTAAGGAACTTTATTGCAACAGGGATTGCCTTAAAGGAGCCAACTCAATTCATCTAAACTGTTCTACCCAATCTGACTAAAAGCTCAGCCGTACTGTGGGTCATTCGGGGAACAGCATTCATCCAAGATCAGCTGTTGTAAGAAGCACAAAATGATTAAAAGAAGGTGCAAATAAATGAAAGTGTTCAAATTTAGTGAATGGTGACTTTAAAGGCTCTTCTGAGAACTATTTATAGGCTGTAAATAACTATGACCTTTTCTGGCTTAAATTGATGCTGGCATATAAAATATGTGTCAGGCTAATGATAATAAAAACTGATATTATGCATGACTCCTTTTGCACTATTTGTTTGATGCTCTTTCAGTATTATCTTGATTGTGTATGAAGGGGGAGTAACAACAGGTTCTGTGTTCCATTCACTGCCACTCATACGCAAGTGCTGTGAATTCATATAGATTGACCAGCAGAGGATTTAAACATCTCAGATTGACCTCTTGGCTGAAATTCAAACTGGATGGAACACTTTTAAATTAATACAAATATGTACACTAATAAAAGAAATTAATTAACAGGACTATGAAAGCTTAAAGTTTTTATATATAAATAAAAAATTATGTTTAATTATAGTATCACTTATAAATAAATAAAATGAAGCACTAGAGCATGACATCATATCCTGTTGCTTGCATCTGTTGGCGACCCCTTATGCTATATATATTACATTGCAGATACAACTCTGTGTGCCTAATTGACATTTATGTATCTTACATTATCACAAGTTCTTTTGCTCATATTCTGTAGAAGTGTGTCATTGTCATCACGTCCTTTTATAAATCTCAGTGTTCTAAACTGTTACACACCTGCTACTTTAGCTAAGGGCCAATCAGAATCTGTCAATTTACTTTGTCCAGACATAATGTCACACTTCCACAGCAGCACATCCATAACTACCTCATCACCCCCTCCATTGGCATGATTGGTGGAAGGTGTTGAACTCATTAGCATTCTGATAGAGGGCACAGGGGTTAAAGGAAGGCCTCAGAGAGTGAACTTCTAAAATGACCAACCTCTTCTCCCTGCCAACATCTTCAGGAGTGTGACATCTTGTAAAATTACATACACACTCAGAATCTTGTGGAAACATGACTCCAGTAATGAGATCTCTTCACATGACCAGTGTTCACAGAAAAGAAAAACAAGTCGGGGTCTAATTGCTTGGCATAAATGGATTCTGATTGCATTGTTATTTAATTAAAGACAGTGGATGAGAACAGGTGGTGTCCCTCGCAATAAGTCTTGTGGTCTGTCACTCAAATGAGGGACAGCTCTGATTATGCCAAAGCCATTTAAGAAAGCGGCAAGCTTCACAACTCAGGATTTAATCAACAGAACTTAAATGTATGGTGTACTTACTGTAGATTCTATTTATCTCTGTATTGCATGTGTTTGGAACCTCATTATTATAAGCGCTCTAAAGAACATAAATGAAAGACTTAATTTTACCACAATAAATCAAAATAAAATAAGCTAAATTTTATACATAACATTTTACAATTAACCATTAGGGTAACATAAAGAACAGGAACACAAGCATATGCTAAGACATTTTGTCTTCTGCTTCATGCCAAAATTAATTAGAATGTAATGCTTGTTATTTATATTATATTGTTTATTCAAGAAGCCCTAAAGTTTGACATCCATTTGCCCTCCATTGTACTGTACTGCACAAAGCAGGGTCTGAATGCTTAAAACCTAGTGTGACCGCACCTTTAGACATTTTTTAAACTAATGAGTAATGAGCCACTACAGATTCTAGAGCAGTCCACTGGGAGTTTCGCTAATCCTCATTCTTTCTCACAGCTGGTTCACATCAAGATTATAAAGACAAGAGCAAGCTGTGTAATTACTCCACAAGACCACCAGCGAAACCCTTCTCTAAGCCTAATTACATCTCTCTAGCACACTGTTTGTTCCCCTTAAAAACTATTTCAACTGTACGTCCATCCGCTTCTCTAGTGAGGACTGTAAATGTTTTTACACTTATACGGTTCCTTCACCCATATCTGTCATTTAAGTCATGTTCTCTGTCTGTGCATTTTCCTATCTGCTGAGATCAGCACACACATACATACCTCCTAAACCCCTTATTAATGTATTGTTTCAGACCTGAAGTTAAACCTTGGTGTTGAACCCTGCCGATGCAACAGACTTAGTAGAAGGATAAGAAACTATTTATATCTGAATTTCCTGTGCGCTTTTTAAAGCCATCAAATGCGACGGTGCATTTCATATGATCGCATCTCAGGGTTTGTAGACTAGGGGCCACGTTGCTTTCAGTACAAAACCACAGCAGGTCTGTGAGCAGTGCCAAAAAATCCATATGGCCAAAGTGGGCGTAAGTTCAAAAAGTTTTTTCTGATGTTTTGAGTTAAAAGAGAGCTGCAAAGAACAGGAAACTTTTTGTCAGGATCACTGAGCTGTGTATTCCTTTTGACATTTTTTCTAGATTTGATAAAAGTGGAATGGTGGTTTTTGTCACTAACTCTAATCTCTGATTTAATCTTCTTTCAATTGTGAAAAATACTGTTCATAATTCTTTCTCTCTCTCTCTCTCTTTGTGTGGAAGAATGCAGTGGATAAACTGTTTTGCTGTTTTGTACATTTAATGTGGTTTTTGCTGCGTATAGTCTACGATGCAGAAATTGACCATGGTAACAATAGTTTATCCTGAAATACTTCAATCATTACTTGAGTTATTGTTTGGCTACAGAGAGCTACTACTTTCATAAAAATATTATATTAACTATAATAAAAAGTTCAACATTAAAGAAAAATTAAAGAAATTAAAAAAAACTTTTGTTTAAAAGTGGAGACATTCATTTTATAGCTGTAACACTAATAGTGCTATAGTATTTGACCTGAGAATATTGTTACCATGGTTTCATGCTTACTGTTTTTCAGTGCTCTAAACTATTTCTCAAAATAACCATGAGACAGAATTTTAAACTTTAATCGCATTTTAAATTCATTGATTTTAATTGCATTGTGCCATTACACTGAAGCTAGCAGTGTGTACTTTGTTAAATCACGCCTAGTTGAAGCCGTGCATATGTCTCAGGCTCTGACAGTAATGTGTGGTGTAGCTGATCTGGGAACAGTGGTGTCGCTGAGCTGAATGTCAGTAATATGTACTGTGACTGTTCCAGGACACTGGGTTTGTTAGTCAAGAGACTGGAGAGGGGCGGAAAGGCAGAGCGTGAAGCTCTGTTCCAGGAGAATGACTGTATCGTCAGGATTAACAACAGAGACCTGCGCAACATCCGATTTGAACAGTAAGCCCCTCGCTGAAGGAGACGGAGAGACCTTCTTTTTCTCCTGTCTCTTTCTTTCTGTGTCTTAACTCCTGCCCTGCTCTGTTCTTTCAATATATCTGTAATCCTTTCAACCTCTCTGTCCTTCTCACACTTTCATGAGATGTCAGTCTTTCTCGGCACTTTGAAATTCTCCTCCGTTGTGTTATCAATCTTCTCAATGTTCTTTCATCTCATCTCTATTGAACTAAAAACAATCATCCCTGATCAAAGACTGTGAATCAGAGTTATAGAGGTTATAGACAGGTTAAGTCACCTGTTCAAGTCAGCGTGGAGTCAAAAGGGATCTTACAGTAGAAGTTTACTTTCTCAATACACATTCTTTCCATTGTTGTGGATGATAAATCAATTCATTTTATTATATATTTGAAACAACAGTAATAAAAACAGGTTCTTTTAACTTGGGTTAAAATGACAGCCCAGAATATTGCCAATGCCTTAGCAACCACCTCCAACACAGTACACCCTAGTGACCACAAGGCAATAACGTTGACAGCCACTCACATCTACCACGCTAGCATCATGCTGACAGATTATCATGGACAACATTTAGTGTATTATGCATGGACAGACTTACACTTACAGTTAAATTTATAAACAATAACCTGAAAAGAACCCTTTTAATGCAGCCCTAACTGACCCTCTTTTCAATTTGATGTAAGGCAAACACACACACACACACACACACATACACTATAACATGCCTATGTCATAATGAACCTCATCATGTATTTCACAAAGCTCGCTTCTGACCTGTTGGATTTAAGACCTCCAGAAAATATAAAAGATGAGGGGTGAAGCATTTCCTTCCAAATTAACTGGCCCAGATGGTTCCAGAAAATGAACAGGCGCAAAAAGGGGCAAAATGAGAAGGCACTCGGCTGCAACTGAAGACCACCCACTTAAAGAGACACAGCGAGAAATGCTGGTCAGGGTCCACCACAGGGCACTGAAAGGGCACAGCTGTGGGATAATTAATAATCAAATCCAGAACTAATTTACATACATCATTCAGTCCGCTTACACAAACTCAACACCACCAATTAATTTCCCTAGTGTCCCAGAGCATTATTATGTTTTAATTGCTTGCCTTCTTTTGTCTGTGATCCTGTTCAGACCTTGTATATCTGTTAGTGTTCACCATAAGTGCAAAGAAGGCTGATAAGGTCAGGCTTTAAGAAATGCAGCCTTATGTAATATGCACATATTGGGTCAATAAAGTGATTGTAATACATGTCCGATATTTTGGCCTTTTGTTCTCTGTATATTACGGCCCCCCGGGTGTTTGACTTAATGATACGGTACGCTAGCCATCCTTAAACAAGCCCACGGCTCAAGCTTCCACTCATGCTATGTAAAGGCAATTCACAAGAGAGTTACATTTTAATCTTACCTTACCTTTTTTTTGCTACACACATGAGCAGCCAGCTGTTGGAATTACTGCAAATGAGAACAGACCGATATTTTCTTTATCTCTCCTCTTCCTATTCCGTCTCTCTCTCCCCCCATTTCTTGATTGTGCTCCATGTGGAGTTATAATTCATAACAATATTCTAATCTTATTGGATTGTTTGCATGAGTAAATATTTATCAGCGGTTGATCTAACGCAACGTAATGATGCGTTGATGGAGTCATTTATTATTCAATCAGACGGGGGAGCTGCATGATTAGCTGTGTGTCACAGCTCTGCTTGTTTGCTTACACACAGATGCACACACAGTTTTTTTGAGGGTTGGGGCCACATTTGCATAAAAATAGATGGGTGTCCCTAAAGTGAAACGCTATTTGCTCTCTAGATTCGGAGATTGATCTAATGAAGAGTTTTTGAGATGGAAACAGCTTGTCATTAAGTCTCTCCGATGGTTTCAGTGTTTTTATTTTAAAGGACAAAACAGTTGCATACACAAAGTGTGACTGTTTTGATCATATTTTCAGCTATTAATTGTTAATGCATTTGGTTTAAGATTCCCAGGTCATGCTATTTATATGCAAAGTAGCTGCATTAACCTGTAATCTCTATTTGTTTGTGTTGTTTATTCTAAAAGAAGTAGTTAAGCCAAACCTGCATGACTTTCTTTTCTCTGTGGAAAATAAAATGAGATGGTAGAAAAGAATGTTGAAGCTGTTTCTTACCATGCAATAGATGTGAATAAGAACTAGGCTCCAAAAATGTGATATACCCCAAAAATGTGTTAAATTCATCAATTTTAGTCATTTCCTCACACAACTTAATGCAATGACATTATAAGACATAACGATAGAGCGTGTTTTATTGTGATTTTGGAGCTCTATAGTTTTTTGTTAGATTTCACTTACTAACAAAAAGATTGTATGGAACAGAACAGCATGAGCATTCTCCGAAATACTTTATTTTCCTTCCCTAGAAGAAAGAAATTAATAAAGAAATGACATGATGAAAGGTAAATGTGAATTTGTTTGGCTGCTCTAACCCTTAAATGAATTAACATCTAATTCTATGACTCATGCTGCATAAAATGTCTAGACTTATTGCTTTTACTGCACATCAATAGCTTTTAAACCATTCCATCATAATGACAAAAAACATAACTTGCTTTATCTGCTTGTTTTTTTCAATTATGCATATATTATGTATACACATATCCAGGTTACAGTGTCGTTGTCCTCCACGTGATACAGCTGTACACTCATGAAAACAGATCCTGCTTCCTGCTTCTAATACGTTCTACTGCTTCCTCCCTAAGGCTTTGCGATTATGGAAATGGCAGATAATGTGAATTAACCTTGTTTCCAACTGTACCAGAACAATTAGCCAGCAATTAAGCAAGACAACCTTTTGACCCCTCCATGTGCTCTGGTTTTAACAATCCTAGTACTCAGAATGAACCTGTGCACTTAAAGAGACAGAGATGCATCCTAACTCAAGACTTGTGTGTGTGTGTGTGTGTGTGTGTGTGTGTGTGTGTGTGACGTTCTCTCCTCCAGGGCCCAGGATTTGTTCAGACAGGCTATGCGTTCTCCACTCATCCTGTTCCATGTGGTCCCAGTGGTGAAGAAAGCTCAATACGAACAGCTGTCTTTGAATGAGCTTGGCCTGCAAGCTGGTTCTCTACTGGGCGACAGAAGCTCTGGTCTGGTGGGAGGAGGTCAGGAGTATAGTCCTCGCAGAATGTCCAAAACAGAATTCAACCAGGGTTATCCAACGTTACCGCACTTAGTAGTCAGGACCCCTCCAAAGTCTGCCCAACCCGGCAGGCCTTCCAGTGCCTCCTCTTCTGTGGGTTTCTCCAAAAAGATTGGCCGGAAGTTCAATATGCAGCTGAGGAAAGGTACGGATACATTGGCTTCATGTTATTATAGTGACTGAAGAAATTAGGGTGTTTTAGTAAATACAATTGTAAAATGTAGTTAATTTGCTTATCGTTTTAAAGTATACCACCAGACCAAACACGTTATATAAGATTACATGAGAACACCTTGGTAAACCCAGAAAAGACCTGCTGTAGAGTCCAGGGGCGGAGCATTTAAATGATTAAATATGTTGTCAATTAGGGTCCCCCCACTGAATCTTGACCACTAAATATATATATATATATATATATAAATAAATGTACTTATACAGTACATTACCTTGATACCTTATTTATTGAAACACTTGTAATAAACAATAACATATGAATTTATTTATTTATTTGCTTGTTTTTCCTCTGAAGTTTCCCCCATTTTCCACTGTTTAATAGCTGATGCTGTCTGTTAGACTCCGGCATATCTTTCCCGCTGTAGCGAGTAGCATTCTGTAACTAATGCAGTTAGTACTTCAAAGGACTCTATCTGCCATTGTAAGGAAGTGTGGATACAGCTCTTCCTCTCAGACTCACATACAGGTCCAAATCTAATTTGTTCTGCATCTCAGCATTTCACACCACAGGAGAGCCAGAAATGTCTATTAGAGGTTCGACAAACACACCCAAACACAACCACATCTATGTATAAACTGAAACACACACATGTTGGTCTGTGAAATATCTGTTAGTGCTTATGCAGCAGTGCCTCTGAACCCTGCTAGTAAATTTGTGTGACTGTGTGCGAATGCAAACAGCAAAACTTTTCTGTTTCTCTTATCTTGTTTTCCCTCTTATTTAATCACTGTGTCCCTGTTTTAGCAATGTCGTAATCACACACTGTGGTTTGTTTAAATGAAAAAGCAAAAACAATTTTCTTTGTTAGTGGTCTTGTTGTTTTCTCATCTGTACGCTTGATGTAGGGGGGATGGGGGGCAGTAAAGAAACAATTAAATCCTGACAACAAATGGGCCGGGCTTTTCTGTGGTGTGAAAAATTAAGTAGGTTGGGGAGGGCAGGTATATGCCACGGTAGTCTTTAATTGAAAAGGCAACCGCAGGTGATAAAGGAAAATTCGAACTTGAGCTTTGATACACATTCTGTCACATGGTGTAGTCCCTGTTGAGATATTATAGCATGATGTGTAATATTTATAGATGTTTAACTGTCCTTCCAGTATGTTGTAATCTGGTTCTGGGTTGTGTTCAGTACTGTATGCTAAATGTATATACTTCTCCAGTAAAAGGGAAAATACATATTTAAGTATGTAGTAAGGTAAACCGCAGGTATTGGAAAATACTGTGCACCGTCATGGGTTTTTGAACCATTTATAATACAGTTATACAGTTACAGTTAACTGATCTATCTATAGCAATATTTAGTGCTGACACCACACAATCACACTGAAATATGTTGTTGACTCTTGGCTGTTGTTTTGTTCGTAATATGTATATTATGTTTGTTATTCGATCGTTTGGTTGACTTTGGTGTTTTGTTTTTTTTGTTTATGCTTTTTATATCACTCTTAATGGCTTAAACCGGCATATAAAATAACATGCTATTGTTGTAGTTATTATAACTAGTAAGTTGATTATTGGCATGACACAGCTGTTCATGTGATGTCGACATCATGGTGTCCATTAGGGGATGACCTGCTCCATGTAGAATAAAACAGCTTTTTCTCAAAGTTGACAAGTCTTCATCCCATGTGGGTGCATATTCTCAGTAATAATATTCTCAGAAGTGCCATTTTAACAAAAAAATAAAAATATATTTTTTATAATAAATGATATACTGTGTGCACCTTTAAATTTTAGGCCCATATTTGTAACACTTTCCTTTGGTTGATTGGAAGAGTTGGAAGAGAACTGCAGATAACTCCTCTTTTGTTGTACAGAGATTGTGGCTATTATTTGCATAAAAATAGCTAAAAAGCATGGCCATGCCATACTATTTTCAGCAAACTATCAACAAAATCTAATTTTGCACACTATTTAGGTTGGATGGTTTTAGGGAGGCAGAGCTGAAATGCTGCTGATGATGCAAATCTCTCTTTGCGTGATCTCTGGAGACATTCGCTGCCTAGGAGCAGACACCACTCTCCACCGTCAGTCTGTCTTCATCATCTCCTCCTGTGATTGAGAGAGAAAAAGAGAGAGAAAACAGGAAATGAACAAATGCAGGGCGAAGTGCCCGCTGGCTGCTTCGGCCCTGATGTAGCAGATGTTGAATACTGTAGTGCTGGCACGGGCGTTTGTCTGACCTGCGGGGAATTCATCGAGAAAGTTGAGGAAGGGGGTCTGTTTTCGGCTAAATGCAGCATGCTCTCTGGGAGCTTTCAACTTTTCCCACCTCCTGCTCTGGCAAACACCAAAGGCTTGCTCTCTGCCCGGGGCATCAGTAAAACTGATATGTTTATAGAAGATCACACGTTTTGTCCTGGTTCTAGCCAGCGATGGAATTGTTAACCCTCCATGTTTAAGGTTATGTTTCATTCAACAAGTTTAGTCTGCCAAATTGCGCCTGCTGTAATGGTTCTCCTACGCCAGCTGAGGGGCTTATTTGATCTTGGCACTTAATCATCAACAGTATTTCTAGATTTGGGGAAAATTTATGTTTTTATTGCCGAATTTAAGCTTTATGTAGTGTAATTGTGTAAATTACACTGGGGTGTGCTTTGAGGCTGTGATGGTCAAAGCTTTGCAGAAAACTGTGTGCACTACAGAAAGTACACATCAAAATAAAATAATGAGGTTCAAGCTTAAGGGTCATTCTTCCAATGGTTTCACTAACCTATTTGTAAATATGTTAACAATCGGAAGTCCGGTCCTGTTTTTCTTATTTATAGCAAATAATTGATTGATATTAGAAGACATGCCAGCTTTGAATTGCTTGAAATGTGTCTAATCACATTTTCATGACATTGAAGCAAGAAATAAATTAAACAAAGCTGTCAACGCTGCTATGTTTCTAAAAGCATAGATACATTCCAAAATATATGACTAAAAGTGTACAAAAAACACTTTTTTAATGGTTTTGTGGATAAAAATCAAGAAAAACAAAAGATCAAGAAAAAATAAAACGCACTTAAAAAATTCCCTAAAAACAATTCTTAGTGAGCAATTTTGTGTTTGATGTAACGAGGATGATTAGATGTTTATACCATAAAACAACAAAGATTTTTTGGCCATGCGAATGGTTGTTACGGTCTCTTTCCCCATTGGAGATTCAGTTTTCCATTTTTCTCCCAGTTCTTCCATTAGTCCATTTATCTTTTTTGTTATGAAAATCTTAAAATAGTATTTTGAGAGGCCATCCTCTTCCATTACTCCTCTCTCCCCTCGTTCTTTCCCCCAACCCCTGATAAATGAATTGATTGTTCAGAACATTTTCTTCAATTTCTGCTCAAGCTGTAATTTTCTTATTGGCCTCGTGATTTTTTTCTTTTTTTTATGATTCATACGTTTGGCTCAGCCAGAGAGACTTTATTATCTTTCTCCCATCTAGAAGCTATAAATGGAAACTTAGCCACATTGATGATTAATTAGTGTGAGGCTATTTGTTCCATCTCTGTAATTACTTGATTGTATGCAATTAACAACTAAATGTTCAAATGGCCAAAAGTTTGAGTCTAGTAATTATCCTATAGAAGGCATCAGGTGGCATTTTGATAGCCTCACCGGCTTGTTATTAACTCTGGCTGCAGTTCTACTGGCTATGCTTGTACGTCTTGGAACATTTAGCACAGCACCATAACAAATATAAACCATTTAAAGAACAGCACAGTGTCGAGCCCAAGACAAGTAACAATGGGTGAGACTCGGGCAGGCATGTTTTATTCTTTTGGCAGATGGAGTTTCATGTTATTACATAAATAAAAGTGAGTTACAATAACTCCTATGTAATCAAATAGTCTAATGTTTGTGCTATTGCAAAAAAGGAAGTGAGAAATTTGCTTGTGTAGTTTCAGAATCAAAATATTTACGTGATCTGTGATTATTTTGTATGCATTTTTACTTATTAGCCAGTATTTTTATTTTTTAAGTTGTATTATGCAATAGAACGTATTTGTAATGCCTATACTTTTTATGAAACGGAGGCAAAAGCATCTTTTAAACAAAACGTTATTTTACATTTCTTACATTTCATATTTCATTGCACAATCACAGAAGTAATAGGAAAATATATATATTTTTTTATAGTTTATGCATAACGGAGGCAAAACAAACCTTTTAAACAACGTGCGGTTATGTTTTATTCCTGTCAATCGATTGTGTAGATAATTATAAAGTTTACTTTATTCCTCTCTCAGTTCGCCCAGACACTTTTATGCTTTAAAATAAGTAGATGAGCATGTTTTATATCCAGCAACGTCTGTCTCCCGGACAAATCGCGGTGCCCGTGATAACTTACCAATCTTACCAATCAACATGATCATTATAAAAGTTTGCACATATTTAACAATTGGAAAATATCATTCGGAAAGAACAGAATCTTTCATTCTCATTTTGTTTCCCCGTATTTAAAAGTTTTATAAATGTTTTGTATGAAATATGCATATTTATATAATCTGCAGCGCGCCACTGTGTAACGTCACGTGACAAGCTTACTATGTCTCCGTGGTAACTGGAACGTGATTCATTGCAAAATAACGGTCGCATTAAAAAAAATAACTCACGCGTGAAAGGGTTAAGCGAATATTCAAGAACGAAGCAGAATGGAGGAGCACACTTGTGTTTTTGAGCACCTTCTAGTCTGGCCTTAGTGGTTAAAGCAGTAAGCCATACAGTCCTAATGGCTACAGCTACATCTTCCATTCAAACCATGCATCTCTTCCTTTGGCTTATCTGTCTTTGTACTCACCCATTCCTTTTTCATTTACCATCACAGGCCTGTTTGGATGATAAGGTCAGCCTTACTGATCTCTCTGTTTTGGCCATTATTCTTTTCCCTCCCTTTCTTGTACATCTGCCTATTCGTATTCATTTGCCACTCCCCAAAAGGTCATTTTGTGGACAGGGAGCAAATTGCTGTGCGTACCGTACGTCTAAGCCCCTAACTACATTTCCCAGGATTTAGTAACGTCTGTTGCAAGCTGTAAAGCTCAATTAGCCTGATTCATGTTCACATCAAGACCTTTCAAAGCCAGAGTTTAGCCCTCCTGTCAATAAGGCAAGACAAGTTGGGTCAGCCTGCAGTGGTGAAGACCTGGCATGACAACCCAAGCACATAATGTCACTACCCTGCTACATTTGTAAAGCGTGCGCTGCTGAAATGGATGGGTCTAAATTTGAAATCGCAGGGCGGTTTTGCCATGCACACAGATGGGCCTTGAACGTTTAATTAGGGTTGCCTGTGTTGCCATATGCTTGGGTTGCCTGTGTAACTTATATTTGTGCATACAGTCATAAAACACACTTATTTCCTCTGTTCCATTAAAAGACGTAAAAATATCCCGGCTGAAGGATCAGATTAGTTATTAGATACAGTAGGTTTAGACCGGACTATAATTTTACTGCGGGCGATTTGCAATCCGTGTGACTGTTTTATATAGAAAGAAATATATTGTGGGTGCGTTTGTGCCATTACTTGCTATGCATGATTTCCGTAGTAAACGTTTAGTTAAACAATATACTGCAGATGTCACATGCAACAACATTGACAGTGGGCGTAATTCATTTTTTGTGAACTCCCTCCTGACTGTCAATATTGAAATAGCATGTCTGGTCTGAGAACAAACTGTTTGGTACATTCATTCATGTATTGTTTTTATCACTGTAGGACCGGAGGGGTTGGGTTTTAGTATCACCTCTAGAGATGTCCCAATTGGCAGTTCCGCGCCCATATATGTGAAAAATATTCTTCCCCGTGGAGCTGCTATCCAGGATGGACGTCTGAAAGCTGGAGACCGGCTGCTAGAGGTGAGAACAAGTGGAAGCTGTTGCTGGTGACATTGCAAGGCCTTAACTTCCTTTTCACAGCTTCCTTGCACAATGGAACTTCCTGTAGAGACATTTCATCATCAGTTAAATCTAGGCTTTTTATTAAATAGAACAAACATCTTGCTTTCCTTGTGTCCTACAGCATTATCAACACCTCCTTGTTTTTGACAGGATATCCTCCCTTAGTTCATTCTGCTTAGTGTATTGTAGGCAAGGCGCCCATTGTTTGACTCTCTTCTGAGAAGCTCTTGCCTTTTCAGCTTCTGAGAGTAAATAACAATAATACGAGAGAGAGCAGATGAAAAGAAAATTAGAACTATAGCTGATGGCTGATTTACAGTGACAGCCAATCAACAATGGCTATTTCATTTTGAAATGGAACAGGACACCTGCAAGCTCTCATGCCAGATGCCGCCGTTGAGCCAGAACGTCATCCATTTGGTTTAACAAACCCTGATTCATCATTTTAATGGAGTCGAGGCCTTTCAGAGTGCCGCCGTTTCACCCCAAGCCTTTATGTTGCCATAGTGATATAACAGAACAGTACTTCCTGTTGTCATGGTCACAATAATGTGGAAGTAATGAATAGTAAGGTATAATTGTATATAATTACATCAAATATATTTTATTTAGCTTTTAGTCTAGCTTTATTATGGTTAATTTAGTGCAGGTGGTGTGCAGAATAAATGCAATGGCCTCAAAAAGTATTTGTACACTTAAGCCACATTTAAAAATGTCTAAATGTCATTGCATATCAAACCAAATGGCATCTGCCAAACAGATAATGCTAAATCTTTTCTAAGAACATTTCTTGGGACAATTTTACTTTTTTCTTTTAACAAACTGGTCCATTGGGGATTTTTAGTGAGTGTATCATTTTCATTCACTAAAACAAATTCACAGTCATTTTCCCTTAAGTTCACACAGGAGCAGAGTTTTTACAGATGTTGTACATCACATGTCATATGGACATGTTTGACAAATGTTTGACAATTAGAAATGCGTCTTCATTTTTAAAAGTGTCTTTTTTGCCAGTGTTGTGTTTATTTGTGCTATCTTTCTTACAAATAAATGCCATTTGTTTTGTTATTTTGATGTAATACAGTGCTTTAAAATAGGTGGGCTAGATGAGGGGAAGCATCCAGAAGAGTGTTTAAAAGCACTAATCTAATAAATTGACATTCAGGGATTTGTAAGTTAAGCGTAGACATCTAAATAATTTATGGGAACTGTATAAGTGGGAACTGTATAAGGTGATGGAAATGAATTTTTATTGCATGTATTTGTGTGTCTGTGTAGGTCAACGGTGTGGATTTAAATGGAAAGACTCAGGAGGAGGTAGTGGCCCTGTTGCGCTCGACCCCCATGGGCGGCACTGTAGGTCTTCTTATCGTCAGGCAAGAAGAATCTTTCCTGCCTCGTGAAGTAGTGAGTCACTCCTCTTCATTCTCTCTCTCTCTCTCACACCCAAACACAGCCCTAAAGGGCAACCTTTCACCTGACATTCTAATATGCCTTCACAATGGCCACTATAAAAATGTTTCTTGATATCACACAGAGTTTATATAGCACCATGAAATGCTCCTTTTCTGCCTAGGGTCTATTTATGTCACATGTGTGCCATAGAGGTAACTGCCACCCACCTCCCCTCCACTACCACCCTGTTGCGGTGATTTTTATTTTTATACTAAACTATTTAATTTATAGTGACATTAATGCAGACTGCATTTCTATTTTCTACACATAGATTTTCTTGATTAAAGAATTTCATAAAGATGCTAGATAAAGATCCTATTTCAGGCAGTGCTGAAGCTTGTTATTAGCTGTTTTCTTGTTGTTTAAGGACATAATGTTTTGTCTTTGAACAGAGCTGACAACAATTATTTATAAATGTAAAAATTAGAATTGGTATAGTGGTCATCCTTAAAATGCCTCCTACAGAGCAACACTTTTAAAGTTCTTGCAAGTATGTTGGAGCAATGACCTAGTGCGGCAACACATTGAGTTGTGCTGCTCATATGGCCACCACAGGTTCAAGTCTGGTTCTCAGGAATGCTATATACAAGGAATGCTATACGCAGGAATGCTATATTAAGTTAAAGTGGGTAAAAAAAGTATATTTTTCCTAAAATGATTTGAAAATACCATATTTGAAGTTACCATCCAAGCTCTTTGAAGAGACCGGCACATTTTGATGGGCACCTTCTTTATGAAGGCTTGGAAAACATGTTTCTGGAAGCAAGTTCAAACGCAGTTTGAGTGATTTGGGTTTTATTTCAGCTTGGCATGATGGGGAGAGCCTGAGACTTCTCTGTCCCACAAGAGTGGGTGGAGATGAGGTTTGGCTTCGCGTTCCAGCTCAGGAAAGATTTGATTAAAGACACCATCACGCAGATGCATATTCACAAACTCTCCATCTCTCTCTCCACCATCTCTCATCAGCACTCCTGCCCTCCTAAAATCTGGAGTTTAAGACGGGGTGGGAGGAGCTCAAGAGACAGAAGAAATAAAGTCTTGAATGCTTCATTACTCTTATCATCTCATTAACATTCTGGAGGCTTTAACTTTTCAACGCACCCAGTTCAGGCACTAAAAGATCGTAATAATCCATATAAGTATGTTCATAAAAATCCGATTACAAAAGCATCACTCCACAGCTGACAGTTATTGCAAATAAAGTGGAGCGAGTGAGGACAGAGGCGGATTATTGATGCTGTTTTGTTGGTGTGTGTGTGAGAGAGACTGATGTGGTTTAATATGCAGAGATGGTGATGACGACGCTGTGGGAATGTTGTCATGTGAGCCAATCACAGCATGACTCCATTAACGCATCGTCTGTGAAGTCCTAAATCAAAAGACTGAGTGACACACAAATGAAGCCCTGCCTCAGCGACAGGTTACAGTCTAATAAATCAACATGGCCAAGTACAAAGAACTGTACTTATGTTTTATGGCATTTAATGATGGGACATAATTAAAATCAAGTTACTTTAATGACTGTATATGGGGTAGTGAGAGAAAAAGCTTTAACAGAGGGAGGAATTTTCCCTGTGGATGTAGCCATTTAATCCATTGATAGATTGTTATAAACAATACTATTCAACAGACTGTGGTATGTTGTTTAAAATGTATTGTTAGTCACGACATGAGGTAATATATATATTCACAACAGTTACTACATAATATTATGAAGACAATTTTTTTGACATATTCTAAAAGAGCATTTTTCCATGAGTGTGGTACAATGCTATATAAAGTTGCTAGTTGTCTTAGCAGATATCAGTTAGCAGTTACGTCGTGCAGTTATGTTGTACTTAAGTTGCGCTTACCTTGTGTATTTTGACTTTAATGGAAGGCTGTATTTACCAATCAACATCCAGAACAGGAAGTGATGCTAACAGCTGGTATGCCGAAGGTCTTATTTATTTATTTTCATTTATCCACACTTATATGATTAGGCCTTCAGGTGTCAAGGGAAATGCAGATATTTCCTGAAAGAGTAATTGTGTAGGCGCAAGCTGGCGGAGGCAGTGACTTAATGATGGGGCATCAGTTTTAACCTTTGCTCACAGCTCAAGTCCGGTCCTGGGGGAAGTGCAGAAAAATGAGCTTTGATGCCCCCAGCCAGCCCTCACTCTTTTGAGAATCAACGAATTGGGAGAACGAGGTGGTACCACAGGAAAGTTTAGCCAACTCCAAAGATGCTGTTGTGGTAGAATCGATTAAGTGTTGTCCTTGGGGTGCCCTAGAGTGTGGCTGAGGGTCTGCTGTTAGTTTAGTGCAATTACACTGTAGGTCATGTGGCACTCAAAGTGGTTTTATGGTCATTGTCATATATTTACTCATGAGATTACTACTCTTTAAACAACTATTGGTTCTTGCTATTGTTGCTACTTCTGACAGGTTAAATAAGAAACCCTGACTTTTTACCTGTTCTGGGTTAGTAATCTTAGTTCTGGTTCTTACTTATGGCAGAGTTGCTTAATTCTGGTGCAGGATGGCCACAAGCAGAGTTTAGCTTGTCTGTTAGAGATGTCCTGGATAAAAGATGACTAACAAGTAAAGTGACCAACCACAGTTTGTTGGTTTGTATTTTATTTTTTTCAAATACATCTGTGAAATTAGACTGGAGCTGAGAGTGATTGATACAGGGTGGTCAATCACATTCGTGTCTTAAACTAAACCCTTCAAAACATCTTTCAAAGTTTTAATGGCACAAGGTCAGCCAATCAGATTGAACCTTGCAAAAGTTCAGTTTTTGCATGAAACATGCACAATGACCCCTCAATGCGATTTGTGCTCTGTGACCAGATCACTGAAGGCTGAGGCTCTGCAAAACTTTGCAATCTTGACAATCCATCTTTAATCCAGCTTTAAACAGGTTAATTTCAGCTGGCACAGGTAGAGGACCCTGAAAGCAAACCAGTCACTTCTGCTTTTAGAGGAAAGCAAAAGAAATGAGGGATAAAGAGATATTGAAAGAAGAGTGCCAGAGGAGCATGGATGGATAGTCAGAGCAAGAATGAAGGAATGAGAGAAATGATGGAAGAGAGAGGATCTGGGTGGAGAGCCTGAGCAGGAGACAGATGGCCCACAAAATGGAGAGAAAGGGAACAAATGATGAAGATGTGATGGGCATCTCAGAAAACTACTGCTGAGAAAAGGTCGAATGGAAAAAAAGAGAACTGACAACAGCAGCAAGGGACCAAACATGTTTTGACAGACGTCCTGAACTTGATGAAATCGTACCTTGCCACTCTGTGGCGAGACACACTTGCAAACACACTCCAGCACCTGACAGACACTTTGCTGCTGAATTATTCATGTCAGAAAATGCAATTATCTGACACACTAATGTGGCCAGTGGCGAGAGTAATAAAACAACACAACACACACACAAGCAATTCCACTGTGTAAACAAAAAGCCCACCTTGCACCACCGATGGCTGTCTGGCCAGTGCTGGCCATAAATTATCGCCGCTTTTGATCTCCCAGCGTGCACTGCTGCGGGCGCTCTGAAGTTGCGCATTTGCGACAGCTGCTAAGCCACAATGACAAGCAGAGATTGTATATCACCTCCTCCCTGGCAGAGTAAATAACTCATTGTGAAGTCTTCAGGAGGCATGCCAGACGGATGGAACAAAAATGAGTAAAAATTACCTCCAGCAGTTGGTCAGTAGATGAAGCTGTGTTGATGGACATTGGCATATAATTCAGTCAGGTAATTTGGCAGAACAAGGTGTCTTGTTTAGGAATGCACTCAAAAAGTATTTCACAGTGATCGACCATAAAAAACAATGATTGTGACCATTAAAAACAATTAAGACTTTTTTTGCTAAAAATTTGACAGAACTCCTGACTGTATGATGGTGTCTTTCAACCTGGGGGCTGGGGCCCAGTAGGGGCTCTCAACAAACATCCAGGAGGCCTCAAGATAAAATCAAATTAAATAAGACAAGCATTAAAATAAGATCAGTTAGGCTGAGTCCTAAAATATTTTTTTTATTGGGTAGAAATTGCGCAGTCAAAAAGGTTGAATTCCAAACTATTTAGTTGGGACCAGTCAGCCATCTAGTTGGGTTGTTTGAAAAGCTTGTACTATTGAAACATATCTTCATGCTCTGTAATGTTCCAGCTCAAGTTCTCTGAAAATAACCCTATGCATGACAATAAGCTATTCATGTTCCAATAATACGCCCATCTGCAGTTAATTGGAGGTCTCTCCAAGTTGCAGTTGATGTTCCCAACTATTGTCTTGTTGAAACACAATAACTGCACCTTGTTGATGCTCTTGGCAGCGGCATTCCCATCCAAATTTTCACAGTACCGAGCAGATGACATGGTGTTCTGGAACGTCGCTTCAACTCAGCACAGAGCAGTAATTAAACACTACATTAAATTCCTCTTCATGACCAGTTCAGACTTTTCACGGATCCATTAGAGGCTGAATCTGCCAAGCTAAGAGAATCTTAATTGCACAATTAATATGAATGCTGATGTCTACTGACAGTTGGATTTATGGTGTCTATTGAGGCCAGATCCAGACAAATCTGTGACAGGCTCTATTTTAATAACCCCTGATGAATTGGCTTGATTTCCCACAAAGTGCCGCCCATTTTGCCAGTCATCAGGATCAAAATCTGCTGTGGTTTATCGTAACTTGTGGCAGAACACTTATTGTTGCCCTTTTGTTTTTTGTTCCAATGCCCCATGTCTATTTTTAAAGCCTAAATGGTTTAGAATAATTTCACGAATGTTGTTAGGAATTGACACAAAACAATCCAACTTATGTTTTGTTTTCCACGTCATTGCCTCGAATCTTTGGAAGTGTAATTCTCAAATGGTCATAATTAGATAATATCAGCAGATACTATCTTAATCTCTCAGAGTCACTTTGTATACAGTGCACACACACTTGTCTTTGCCAGTGTCAACAGAAAGGTCAGGTCTCGACATTTGTTGCCCCCCCTGGCAATCCATGTTTGTTTTGAATCTGTTCATTGAATGTTAGAAATTTAAAGTGAACTCAATAGGGAAAAATCAAGTCAGCTTGTTTCCTGAACGTTAGAGATTTGTGGATAACTTGGAGATTGTGAGATGGTTTGATGGGAATTGTTGAGAGAGCTCTTTTGTAAGCACAGGCAAGTAGAAAATGTCTGAAAACATGTCTCCTATTCTAGAAGTGCCTGTGATTGCCGAGAGCTGTAGCAATCATTTATAGTCTTTAGATATAAGAAGCTTGAGCATTTCTAAAAGGCAAACCTACCTATTGTTTTTAAAATGTGGGTGTTACAGCATGTTAATATAGAATTTTTATTATGTATCTAAAATGTATAACCATAAAAATAAGATAAATGTGATGTTGTATTTATGCAAAACTATTAAAAAAATAAACAAAAAATGTAGCAAACAGCATTAGTTACCAACTGCAACTGGATTGCAGATATGCTGATAAACAGCAGGAAAATACTAAATGCAAATGCACACATATATACAATCTCTATTAATAGGAAAAAAATTAAATACATCCATAAATGTCCTATTTGTACATGTTATGATGTGATCTTCTTCCTTTTGCATATTGCTGGGTCTATGAAGTTCACAGAAACATTTTTAAACAACTTTAAAAAATCAAATGTACAATTTGGAGTTTTACAGTTTATATTATATGGTATGCAGTTGCATTATTGTGTTACATTATTGCATTAGTACATTACTTTCCTACATGCAGACATACAAGCTTTGCAAACAGTGTTTTTTGTGTAGAATGTTTTATATACACAATCCCAGTTTAAGTTAGGAGAAATTGACGAAGTAGTGATTTTAAGTGTGTTGGGTTGTTTTGGAGAAGAATCCGTTGATTGCAGGCAAGTGCCTTTCTGTCCTGATTGTGGATGAGCTGTTCCCAGAATCACAAATTTCATTGTTTCTTCAGTTTTCCTGGCAAAGTGTTCAAAGCTATGCATGCCATATAATGTCTAAATATGTTGTGTAGCAACCCCTTTGATTGTTTTCATAGCGACAGCCAGTGAAGAAATTGGGCAGCTTGGGCAGAAGGGCACCTCAGTTGATTAAGATAATTAGCCCCTTTCTCCTTTAATGGGTGTGTCTGCAGTTTTGTTCCAAATTATAGACTGTGTGATCCATCTGTCCTAACTCTGACCACAGCCTGTCCATATTCCACTGCCCCGACTGAGCCCTCACAGAAAAATTAATAAGAAGACTTTCAGACCAAACTTTGCAGTCAATGTCTGGTGGCCACAGCCACGGAGAGCTATGCTCTTTAACTAGGACACACCATTTTGTCTTTAAAAGCAGCTTATGTAATTATCTATCAGAGTTACTTCTTTATATTAACTTCACAATGAGGTAATACCGCACAACTTCTGCTTACAAGGTGTAAAAATGAGACCTCCAGTCCTACGGTTGTCCTTCTTGGCAGCTGTGAGCCAGAGTGTTTCATCTGAGATGTCGTGACAGCAGAATGGGCTCTGTACCATGGGAACAGAGCTACTCGCGAGCCAAGACAGCTATCAGGATCTATTTGTAACTTGGCAGTCTTGCTTTTTTTAACAATGAATGAATTATCACATTCAGCAGAACCTTGACTCTCTCACACCTGCCTGGAAAATGTGGTACTGTTTTTATTCAAAGAGAGGAGTTCGGGATAAGATTTGTATAAGATCAGAACCTATAAACAATGTAACTATTCAATGTTTATGTTTTGAGTGATGTGTGTTACTTCATTGAATTGGCTTTTGTAAGTGACAAGTGTTGACATTCCTCATTGACAGCATGATACTCAAGCTGCTTTCAAATAAATAACATATGTAAGACTACGCAGTGCATATGGCACTTGCATATTGCATTATGTGTTGCTTTCCATTGAATTTTCTGATGTGACATATTTAGTTACTTCCAGTACAGTATATTATCTTCACACTGGTGAATGTGATTGTGATTGACCATAAATAGTCTGAAAGCAGATTCACGTTGAGGTGCATAAATGCCATGCTTGCCACAGCAGGTCAGAAAGCTCCAAAACTGTGAACGTGATATCTGTTAACAACGTATTCCAGTCTCTTCCTCATCCAGAGCCCATGTGTTTTTTGGATACTCAAGTATCAAGTGGTGCACTGTCTCTTTTTAAAGAACTAAGCCCAGCATCCCCACTGTGAAAATTACCTCACCCGTCTCTATTAGCCAAACTGGCACGCTTAAGTTCAATTGCTTGTTCTAAACCTCTTTACACTCCTGAATCACAGCCTTGCTTTTCCCATCTTTTTATAACTCTCTTTCCCCCCTTTGCAATGCCTCTTTTACCTCAGTGTTTGCAGATAAGTGTTCATACTTTTCACAAGCACTTCCATGGGCTCAGTTTGAAATGTGCCAGTTTGCCGGGCTGTGCCACGCTCCAAATCGGGGGAGCCAAAAGCTTCCATATTTAAACCTACTGTTGGAAAGCGCAGTGGAAGACAATAGCAATCTGCTAGCTTTTTTGTTGCTGTTATTGTCACAAACAGTTGCTGGAGCTGCCACCTGTTTTTGTTTAGCACTTTTACTCTTCAGCTGTGACAGCAATTAGCCTAGCTGCTCATACGGAGCAGTATTATTCTGCTGTACAGCGCTGATAAACAAGCTAGTTTAGAGCAATTTTTTAGTGACAGGCAGGGCTACTAGAGAACATGTGGTGTATTCAAACACAGCTCAGCCACAACTTTGCTCTTGTAGACCGTGTGTGTTTACATGCGTAACAAAGTGCTGATATCACAACTATCTCCTGTTTGGAAAACACAGGCTACACAAGAAAAGCAAGTTTACATTAGATTTTTAATTATTGGGTTTTCTTTGATGTCATGCTGGCAAAATGCTGATAAAGTCGAATATTTGCAGAGTGAAATTGGGGCAAAAATATAGGTGCGCAAAATCTTGGTAGGCCAGTTCGTTTTTGCAAAACCATTTAAACCGTTTACGTTATGTCTACATGTGTAGTTTGTCACACTGTAAATGCTTGTAAACATTCACTTTTCCCATAACATATTCATGTAGGCCTGTGTAAGTGGTTGTGACATTGCAAACAAGTAACACAATGCAACAGAACAAAACTGTGCAGGGGTTTGCAAGTGTAGTCAGGTTCATTGATTAAATGAGACTTATCTAGTTACTGACACCTGTAGTAAAACTTTATTTTTTTTAGGGTCATGTTTTACCTTTATTTGAGAGTGAAACGGTGCAAGATGCACTTGCAAATGCACTTGTTTAGGATGACGTTTCTGACAAACTTATTCTATTCTAACTTCTTTTGAGAGTTTGGTATAAATATGTATATATAAGGTGTTTGCGTTCGTGTTTTTCGAAATGTTCATGTCACCTCAACTTTAGGTGCTGAAATGTGACATTCTTTCCTTTCGAAGCTTTGAACGTCTCGCCTAATCTTTTCCTCATTCTCAATTCTTCAGGTCTAATTGTTCCTGAAAGAGTTGAATGTGCATTAGTCGGAGGTGTTTAATATGCAGTCTTTATCAGAAGGTGGTGGGCCACAGAAACGGAGGCGAGAAAATTCATGTTACTGTACTTATCATGCACAAGCCTTCTTTGCAATTACATCCATGACTGATTTCTTTTAGCCTCTTAAACTCATTTCCAGTGACCTTTATGTCTTTCTTTTCACATTTTGGCAAGAAAGTTTCAACAATGCTAATTGTTTCAAACCAGAAGAGCGAGATTTGCATTTTTAAACATATCTTTCTTTTTTCTACCTTTATATTTGTTTGTTTTTTTCTTTTTGTTTTGTTGCTAGTACGTGGGTTCATTTGTTTGTTCCTAGTTAGTTAGTGAGCTCATTCTTCATGTAGTTAGTTAGTTTGCTCCGTTTTCTTTCCTTCTATTTCTCTTTAATCTGTCTCTATGTCCCAGTGGAGTCAACAAGAGAGTGGATGTGTTGCATTGGGCCCATCTGCTTTTCTCTGTTGTGTTCTATGTTCACACTGTGTTATCTCCCATGGGCTCTCCTCTTCATTGTCTGTGCACTGACAGTATAATTCAAGCTCACGCAGAAAACAAAAGCATGTAATGAATGCACACCATCCAGTCTGCTTATGAAGAATTAATTACTCCCAACACAATAGACCAGGTCGAGCCGGATGCTGCTTTATAAAGCAAAGCACTTTCCTCATGTCAGCGTGTGAATGAAGTTCACAGTGTTGTGAATGCTTGTGAAAATGAACTGTTTGTAACGTCATTTAAGACCTTAATTAAATGATTTCAGGTTATAGACTGTTGAGACTGAGACTGTTGTCTGGACCAAGAGCTCAGTCAGTAGAGTTTCAGGCACATATATTTGGGGTCCAGTGATCTAGACCCTGCTTGGCTGAAAAAAGGTCAGTTGTTTGTCACCTGTTGACCAGTCACTGGCTACCTGTACAATTTGGGCAAGGGCACTTGTCCTAACTCTAAGGATACCCCAGGACAATTGAACCTGTAATAATTATTGGTGCTTGATAAGGCAGCACTTGAGTTATGTACTATTTGTGTTACAGATGTGTTTCTCGAATGATACCTCAAATCGTTCGTCTTGTTGAAGTTTTATGGAGTGACTAGGAGTGATTTGACAAAGAGAGTTAGAGAATTATTTCCACCTGTTGGACCATATCTAGGAACAATGATATCATAAACATTTGGACGTTGGCTGTTTTGACTCGGTCCAGCAAGCAACGGCACCTCTGTCTAGAATGGCACCCTGGCAAGCTCTAGCATCTTGGCAGCAAGCTTTGCACGACAAAGAATAAATCATATTTACCTCAGAGAATGGAAATATCCATATTTGTGATCACATTTTCTTTTAAATAAATGTTAAATAAATAGTTTAGCTTGTTTATTTAGTTTTGTCAGGAATCATGAGGTAGCAGAATTATATTACATGTCTTAAAATCAGACTTGGTTAATAGATTTATTTGATTGATCGACACAATCTGTAAAGTGCTTCATTCTCTCTGCTTTTTGATTTATAAGTTCTTATATTAAATGAAAATTGTGCTGTAATCTTGCCAAGGCTGAGAAATATGAGAATGGCCCCTGAGCTTGACTTCGCAGATATGTGTCAGATTACATATTGCTGTACTGTACATATCTTCTAAAAAAGCTATTTTTAATAATAATTATAAATAATTGTGTAATTGATGAAACCCTTCATTTTTTACCCATAATTTTGGAAACTTCTCCAAGTGCTACAAATATTTAGGAACTCATATTTTCTGTGTTGCCACGAAGCAGCTGGAAAAACTACACATCTGTCAAGGCTGAGAATTTTGTTTAAACTCACAAAGATGCCTCTTCTTTTCACGTCCAAATTCATATCCATATTGGATATCAGCGCCAGCTCTTAGGGCCCTTTCTGGGTGAAAGAGAGCAGGTGAACGAGAGGCACTTCATTGTGTCAGTTTGAAAAAGACTGTTGTTTTTGCATACTTACCGATGATGGGACAGGAAATAAATAACAGGTTGAGAGTCACATAGCGTGTAAACCCTGTGTTAGTGACCATGTCTGCATGTGTTCTTCCTGGCTTCTTCATCTGGTCGTTGCTTCTTACCCCGAGAGCTGCTGTTGACTTCTGAGAACCACCTGGGTTGCCATGGCAATGGCTTGTGCATGGGTGACTGTGTGTGAGGTGTATTGTGAAAAGAAAGGGAGATAGGGGCCTCACCTGAATGCTTGGCTAAATCTCTATAACTTGTGTCTAGCCCCTTTGATTTCTGCAGCTGGGCTGAATCCAAGCACCTGGCATTTGTCAGCCACTGTGTGTTGAACCTTTTTATTTTTCCATATAATGTTTAGAATTGACATAGATAATATATTAACAGTGACTCAACCATTTAATGGCTTCTCTGCTCAAAACGAGGTCATACCAGTTTAAAATGTTCATGCTATTTTTAACATTTAATAATTAACATTTTTAACTTTTTCTAATAACCCTCACATCCTTGGTGACATAGCAAGCGCTGGGGCAAAATATTACATTTTGATGAATGATTAAGAAAACATTTTTTTTCTGCATTGCATGCATTTAAATTAATGCTATTCACAAAACAGCCAGGAATGCATATTTCAAAAAGTACAAAAAGTAAAGACCTTTTTTATTTGATGTTGACTTTAAATTAGCTCTGTGATTTGGGTGTCAAGGCAATTTCTTCATAGCAACCAGTGTAAACAGCTTGTTCACTGTAAACAGCCTGTCATTGACTCAAAAATGAAAATAGCCCATAAATTACTCACCCTCAGCATGCTGTCATTTAATTTTATGTTCATATTATGTTCATTTTGTTAATCTTTAACAACACTATTAATGTCTCAGGTTTCGTGTTATGAATATTTTAGCATAATTAGTGGCACCCCTGGCAATAAATAATAGGCACAAATAACAATAATTTCAAATTCACAATGTGCGCTGCAACAATCTTTTATTTAACAGTCTTCTGGAAAGTGAGAAAAAATCAAAAGCCCTTTTCTTATGATGCATATACTTTGAATTCCCTCTAAAATATATCCAATACCTTTTATATATTCTCATTTCTCTATAGAAAGCAGAACAGGATGATTTAATTTTAACGCCGGATGGAACAAGAGAGTTTATGACCTTTGAAATTCCACTCAGTGACTCAGGCTCGGCAGGATTAGGGGTGAGCGTCAAGGGCAACCGATCCAAAGAGAGCCACGCTGACCTGGGGATTTTTGTCAAGTCTATAATCACTGGAGGAGCGGCCTGTAAGGTGAGCTACAAGACCCTTCACTAAAACATTGTTTATATTTATTTGATATGTCTTAATTTTAACTCAAGATTATATGTATGTTTTTTGGTTGTAATTATAGGATGGGCGACTAAGGGTGAACGACCAACTCATAGCAGTCAATGGAGAATCTCTATTGGAAAAAACTAACCAGGAAGCAATGGAGACCCTTCGCAGGTCCATGTCCATAGAGGGCAACAAACGAGGCATGATCCAGCTGATAGTGGCCCGACAGGTCGCAGGGAGGGGAGAGGTAGGTTGACGTAATACAAAAATAAATGAGATTAATATGCCACTCTATGTAAAAGTGGTTTTATATGTCTTCCAAACGTCTCTTTGCACTAAACAAGTTATAAAAGTAGAAATAATGAGACCTACTTGCATAGTTTGACTCCAGGTAACCGGCAAAACCGGCACCTATTACATGTTTAGGGACCTTTCATTTTACTATCAAACACACACACACAGAACACTGCACACATACAAAATGAGAGAATGCAAGAACTTTCTTCAAAGTTGAATTTAGACTAGCAGCAATAAAGATATGAATAAAATTATAAAAACATGTTACAGTGGTGCATTTTAGTTTTGCAGTCTGTCTTTAATATACAGAAAAAAAAAATTTTCCTTATCAGTTTTTTTTTTTTTGTTTTCCAGTAAAAATATTCTAACAAGATAAGGAATCAAAAAGATAAATTTACTTCAAAATGAAAAATGATACAAGAGATTAGGAATTTGTGTTTGCAAGTCTTGGATTGCCTTCTTTGTTGTCTGAAGCATAAACATTCACTAAACTTTGTTGTTAATTTATACTTCAAAGAAGACAAATGCCTGTGGGGTAGGAAAAAACAACATCACATTACTCAAGATATATTCTCTGAAAACAAGCCTTACAATTCTGAAGTAAACGTATCAGTACGTTTGTCATGTACTGAAAAACAAGACAAAAAATACTGATTAAGGAAATTATTTTTTTTTGGCTCTACACTTTCCTGTGTGAAGATGAAAAGAGCCGCAGTGCATGTGACTGACAGACAGAGTTCTGTACCATGTGCTGAATGAAAAGTTTGACTCCAGAAAAAGTGAATTAAAGTGAGTAGTTCTTATCAGCCAGCCACAGGAGATGGAGAGAGAGAGAGAAAGTGACACGGGATGTGTGAGGGGTGGATTGCGATCGAAAGCAATTTGACCAGTGAAATGCTCATGCTGATTTATACAGATAAGAGATTAAGCTCTATGAAATATCACATATCAACTTCAAATGCTGTCTCTTCCCCCTCCTTGCCCAATGCAGTCGCTTGGCTGTGTTTATGTTTGTGTGCCCCCACAGAGTCATAACATCTAAAACTGTAATCTAACACTTATCTTTCTGAAGAATATACGGCGGGCCCTTTGAAGCTCCTGCATTAGAAGGAGGAGATGAAATGCCAAGCGATGACTGCTTATGCAAATGAGATGAGTGTAGTCAGTGACCACGCTTCAGTATAAAATGGTGTGGAGCGGTGCTTGTTTCCCAGAGGAGCATTTAGATGCTCAGGCTGCTCTTTCATAGCTCAGGGAGTTACTGCGGTTTTCACTTGAGTTTCTTTTAAGTTTAACGTATCTCAGGTGTTTCTTCCTTGGGAGAAATGAAAATAAGACAAATGAGAAATTGTTGATATACAGTAAAACTAATGTGGATTATGTTTTTCATATCATTTTGATTTGGAAGAATTTGATAAAAACTGTTCAAGTATCTGTTCGATATCTTGATGATATCTTGGCAAATCTGAGCACCATTTTGATATTTTGTCAAGAATAGAATTGGCTCTATAACTCTAGAAGAGAAAAATGTGAGATTACCGGACTCTTCTCAGGATAAAAGTCATATCATCCTATTATTTGTCCTAACTAATAACCAGAACCCAAAGACTACAAACCTGAAGTTCTTACAGATTTAGAATGTTGTGTTACACTAAAAATATTAATCCGATCATGCATACAGCTTGCAAACAGAGAAGATCTATTGTCTATTTTTTGTCTTTGTATTGTTTTGTTGAGTCCAGTCTTCACATTTTCTTGGGTAAAATATAAACTCTTTTGCAATGGTGCTTTAGAGAGTGGCACAGGTAACACTGATGTGCACCCAGAAACAACAGCAGAAGCAACTACACACAGCAGTGTACACAGCTGAGCTCAAATCAGGCTTTATTAGTGCTTGTGTGGTGTTGATTGGTACCGCTTGTTGTTGCTGTAATGTTTTTAGTGCAGCAGACCCCACACTGAGCTGTGTCCCCTTATCTCATCCATTCCCACCCGCTCTCCTAAAAAACCAAGGTCACCCGTCGCCTGCAGAATATCCCAAATTGAAGGTCGCTCTTATCTGTCTATCAGAAGAGGATGAGGAGGGCTGCTTTTGTCCCTTGATCAAACTTTAAACTGGATCCAGGCCCCTGCTGTGTACTTGTGACATACTTTATAGACAAACTGTGCTTTGATACAGTGTTCAGAGAGAAAACGTCAGTTAAAAGGCTAAAATAAAGTAAAGCAAACGATGGATGGGATGGTTGAAATAGAAAGAGGAGGGGAACGATGGGGAGGGAGAGATTTCAGGGACCCGTGTCTACAGGGGCTGGCAGCTCAGCTGTGCTCTCTCTGATGCGCGGCAGTTTGCTGTTGTCATACAGCAAATGCTGCAGAGGCCAGCATTAAAATGAATAAGATCCATCACTGTCTACTGGCGTTGCATCACAGGACTGTGTGTGTTTGTGTGTGTGTGCGCACTCTGTGTTCTGGCAAACTGCTGGTGAATGTTTGTAGCAAACTGTTTTGTTTGCTGCATATTTACTGCACCACAAATTAACAGCCAGTTTGGCGTAAATAGTTTTTGCAAGGGCAAATATGTTTGACAAATGCACATTCTGTCTGTAGCCATGTTGGAAATGTGAAGCAGATACTGTATCATATTTATTTTGTGTGTGTATTTGTGTGTCCATGAAAAAGCTCTTACGTTCCTTGTTTCTGTACTATCAATCTAAAGCTCTGTTTCAAAAGCTGTCTTGCTGCCCACTAATTCATTTTCACTGTGCTCACCGCAAGGCATTCTGGGATTGGCTTTCTTCATGAAGAATGCCTGTGATTGGCCTTAGAATGACCAAAATGAAATATCTTACTAGGCAGCATCATTTTTCAGCCCACCTTTTGTCATAAGCAGGTCTGTGATGCCCTACAATGCTGTCTAGGTACAGTAGGCAGCTCAATAGGTTTAAGTTGTACTTACAGTATGTTCTTTTTTTGGCCACACCCATGTGCATTGCCATTCATATACAGTATATATGTGTTCACATTCAATACTGTAAGATTTCAAAGTAGTACTTCTAATTAAAAATCCGCTCTCACATGGAACTTGGCCTGGCAAGACCTGACTTGAAAACTGTGACCTGATTTTGTCACAACTACAGTTGATTAGAAGACTTGTACAGTAATTGAATGGTTTTAATAATCAACCACTGACTCCAACTTTCTTTTCTCAAATGGGGTTACTAAATGAGAACCAAAGATGAAAATCTTGGGTATCTCTCTTTCTCTAAGGCTGTGTTTGGTAATTGAAGCGTTGATGTACTTCAGAAGAGATTGTCTTGACCCAGTTAATGATGTAATGTATGGTTGGTCATTGCGTTTTTCTCTTTAGTTCAATAATTGAGGCAAAGCTTCAGAGAGGCAAAGATTCCAATCGATGGGTTTCTGCTTCTATTAATATAAGGTCATATGTTCTCAGGCAATTAAAATTCTCACAAAGTCATTCCAATTCAATTAATTTCTTAACATACTTTAAAACTTACTCATCGTTATTTTTTTTAAGTTGAGTGTCCCCTTTACTTGTTGCCATAGTAAAACTGTTGGCAACTCTAATATTAATTTTAGTTTAAGTTTTAGTTTGTATTTAACTTGTTTTAATACTTAAAACACTAAAAATACTTTAAAATATGTTTTTGGAATAATGTTATCAAAATTCAACAGTGTTCATAGACAGCCTACGAGGATTGTGGGTAATTGGGAGTGTTTATTTTTGAATGTGCTGCTCATAAAGGTTGGCATCTGAGCCACTGGATTATTGAAATGAGAAATTAATACATTTCACTGCATAGAGTGTGTCAAATTAGTTCGTTATGCATCTTGTGTGCTATTGAACTGAGTTGTGCTCATCTCTGACACAGCGATGTCATTACATTTAAATCAAGGAGTGTTTATGACATGAGAGAAAATGACTTGGGAGAGGATATATTTTGCATTCTGGTCTAATATGGTGAGAGGGAAATTGTGCCATCTCTCTTACATTTTAAATGCTTTGAAGTTGAACATTACAGGGTTGGAAAACAAAGCAAAAACATAGTTGCAACACTCTACGTTATTCAGTTATTACTGTTGCACTTTATGCAGAGAATAACTGAATTGTAATAAAAAAACAAGCATCAACAAACAACAAAAATATTTTAACATTGACCTTTAAAATAAAACAATGTGAAATGTAAATCATCAACATTCTTTTAAAATGCTTTGACTACACTTTGACTAACTTTGAAGTGTAATTTACATATTAAACACCCATCATCATGTATATTCATGAGATGTGGCTGAAGAACTGCAAGGGATCCTCTGGTCCACATAGTAGTTGTTTGTAGAAGCAAAAATACCCTTAGTGCTGTTGCACATGGCTCAGTGGTATGTCGAGAATTCCTGAGGGAGCAGAGTAATAAATGCACACTTTTGAGTGGAACACTGTTCTCCCAAAATATACTTTTAATTGAACAGAATCCCCCAAATTGCTTTGAAAGAATAACATCTGAATCAAGACAAAGATGTTACTGTAGTTTGATATTTTGACAAAACACTATATCAAAAGCATTTTAGGGTAATCAAAGTTGCATTTAGATACATTAAAGAAAAAAATGTGACAAAAAGTGATGTCAGTCAATTAAAGTTTTAGTCAGAAGCTATCTGTTTAATAACTGAGCCTTGTTGCCTTAGCCTTCCTGCCAGTAGCCCATATTACAAAAGAAATCCCAGTTTTGACTATAAAAGTGCATCCTCTGCATATAAACAAGCCATGTGGTTCATCTCTACATGAAGTTTATGAGACCTGACATCAAAGAGGAAGCCATGCTGGCTACAGAAAATCATCCTGCTGAAATGAGGGTCTGATCGATTGTGCCTTGAGTAAACTATTAATCAACCTGAATGCTAAACTATGGTTTTATTAGCACTGAGACAGACTGACGCTCCACAGGGTGAAGTGGGGCAAAATAGGACGCATCCAGATTTGCCAAGCAATAGGAGCAGAATTTTTGGATATGTACCTAACTATGTACTTACTCTCCATTGGCCCTCCTGACATGAGACGTGACTTACTGATGTCATGTCACTGTGACTTATAAGATTGACTGAAGCATTATGGGAAATGTAGTTTTGTATCGTGAAAGAAATGGAAATAGTAAGAGGTATGCGTATAAGGCAGAATACATCAGTGTGACTGGAGGCATACAGGAAACAGAAGCCCAGCTTGTAGTAGAGATACTTTCTCTCTAATCCACTTTCAGTAGGGAAACTCAATTGGTGCATCTGAGAAAGTAATTGATTGAATCAAAGGGCACCGTAGTAGGCCACACTGGCATTGTGCGGATTGGGTGTCTTGCTAAACACTCCAGGCAAGGTGAACAGCTGAGATCACAAGCACAGCATTCATTATAAATACAATCAATATACCATAGTTTGAAAATTTATTTAAAGGGACACAGACAGGGTCTTTAATGCTGTATGAAATATAAAGTGTGTACTATGTAGACATATGCTATATTCATGTCAGAATGACTGTATAGGGCACAAACTCAGGTGGGAAACCCAAATCCCACGAGGACTCTGAATCCTGATATTTTGAGATGGGGGTGGGGGTATCAAAAAAATAAATCAGTCTTTTGGTATTGCTTATAATTATGTTTTAACTGCATATTCTGACCGTGCAATTTATTTTTATGCATTACAACTTGTCCTGCCAGTGTGACTGTGGTCAATTAAAGGTTAGCTGATCAAAATCATAAGTAATTTACATATAGATGTCTTAAAAGTACAGAAAAACAACAAAAAAAACAACCTGTTTTATTCTAAAGGTCAGGAAAAGGGTGAAAAATGTTCATGAAATACTAAATTATGTTGTGTTTGGTGTGAGGAACCCTGACTAACATAATAAGTGGACTTCAAGTGTGTATAATAGGGCCCCTTTAACTGAAGTAATTGCACCCATGCAATGGTCTTGCTCTCACTGGCAAGTGAATTAATTCACTTATTATAAAGACACATAATAAACTGTCACCTGCTCAAAAGCACCGTATTCACAGGGTAAATCTGAGCAGTTTTAGCCCACAGCTGCACAGCCTCATGCGAGCATAGCTGTCTGCTAATCCACTTTGAATAAGAGGCTGAAAATACGTGCTAGGAGACAACAGATCTACCAGAGAGAGAGAGAGAGAGAGAGAGAGAGTAAGACAAAGAGGGGTTCATCTTTTTTCTGTACAAACCAAGCAAGTAAATACTAAAAAAAGAAAAAGCATAAGAGAGTGAAAGTGAAGAGATAGTCTAGAGATCTAATGAGCCTGTCCAGTCCTCTGGAGAGTGCTGGACATAGCAGAGGCTAGATGTGACAGTTTAAGACTGGTAATTACAGCCCGTGAGAGGATGCTGGATTAAGACATACAGTAAATAAACAGCATCAGAGGGCCGATGGAGTCTGGAAATGTATGTGGGCAATGTGTGTGTTTGTGTGTACAGGAATGGATTAAATTTACAATTTGATGCTGCTTCTTAGTCAAGGCGACCTTTTCTTGCCATCCAAGGTCAGGCAGGATTTTCTCAAGATGTTCTGAAGTAAAATACTGATAAAGCAGTAAACTATGAAAAGCACTGAATAACAGTGAATTTGTCCATGGCATTAGGTGTTAGGGAGAACAACTTCTACAGTATATGACAAAAATGTTATAGTGTTCAATAAAAATGACATTTATTATGTTAGTAATAACAATAAATTGTCCCCCTGGTTGCTGATAGCCATGTTATATGACACTATTATTAACTAAAGATTTTATATATTCAAAATTAGTAATAATTTCAAGTATTAATAATTATTATACAGTGATTCCACCAAGCAGTATAGTTCATTATTTTTTGCTGTTTATAGCTGCTAAAGGAACATGCTACCTCACGTACATATGTATTTTTTTTTTTAATTCTGTTTTTTTACAAAGAAAAAAAAAGTTCCTCATCCAAACAGAATGTAAAGCCAATAACTTTCCAGCTCTTAACCTTGACCTTTTTATTGGACACAGTTCAGAACAAATCCTGTTAGCAAATAGCAAAACAAATAGCATTTAATTGATCTAATTATCAGGTAATCCGTCAAGGTTCAAACCCTCCTTTTCCAGAAAGCCCTTACATTAAATATGCCACACAGCCTAGCAGAGATTATATCCTTACAAGAAGATATGATCTTAAAGACAGTGTTTTAATCCACATACTGTAGTTAATCCTGTTTTAGAAAGCACTCCTGTAGATTAGGTGAGATTAAGACCGGAATGTGTTGAATAGGTGGACTTTTAATAACTTGCAATCTTTAGTTTCTTTAAGGAACACGTTTCTTTATAAACCTCATCCTATTTTTATCTGCCTCTTATTCTGACTTGGAGAGAAAAGGTTCATAAAACAAATCCTGGTTTTGTAATGAAAATCTTATTAAGTAGAGACAGGCTAAGCGCTGCACGTACATATTTTTCAGATGAAGTTGTAATTGCGTTGACCCCTTCTATACACTGCTACCAAAGCTTTGTTATCAAACCCAGTGAGATACGACAGTACCTCCAGACTTCATTAAACATCTCATCTATATTAAAACGCCTAGAACTTTCTCTCTTGAATACAACATCTGTTGTCACCACTGCTGTCGTCAGAGTGAGTCAAATGTTTCTTCAGTGATGGGTGGCCCACAGTTCTGTCACCCTCTGTCTGTTTTTCCAATGTCTGATTCTTAAAACTTTTCTAGTTGCTTCTTTATTTAATTGAATGTAAAGAAAGAGAGCCAGGTTGATATTTTTTGAGGTGTGAAAAAAAACGCCTGCTTCTCTAGAACAGACCACAGCTGATTTTCTAACCCTGAGGCCTTAACTTTGGTTTACCAGCAACAATTTATTTTTGGTCTATTCATTTTGTAATTGTAATTGTAATTCTATTAATTTTATAATTGTGTGATGAGTGGTTTGCTAAGGCTACTGTTGCTATTTCTGTGGCTCATATCTAGGGTTAGGAACGTATACCCTATAGTACTGTATTAAAAGTTGCCACCTAAATTTTACCTTACTGTTTGTGCCATGAACATGAAGCATCTTTCAAATGTTGCTACTTGTTGAGGATAAGTATGCAATTGGGCAACTGGACTTGTCTGTGGCTAGCGGGGAATAAGGTCGGTAAAAAAATCTCTAAAAACATTCAGAAGACCTTTGGAACCTCATAGTAAACCATGAAGTCAAAAAGCCACCTTTTATCAGTGTAATTGTGAATTTTCTGTTTGTTAAAATTGGCCATGCTGAAGGTCACATAGTGTCCTCCATTAGCTTAAAGTGACAGGAGCTTGTCATAGTCAATCCTAACTCTGTTTTTCTTGAGAAAATGTCAGCTCTAGAAAATGTCCGGTTTGTTTATGGATTAACAATGCAATACATCAACCCCTAGGCAAATGTCACCAACCCATATACCCTGATACTGTAGATCAGTCCGTGAAGATCTGTAGCTCGCTATGTCCTGCTAAAAATGCTTTAAAGGCACAGTTTACTCAAAAAAATGAACATATAGTCATTATTTCTGCTTGTGCTATTCAAACCCCCACATGATTTCCTTTTTTCTTCAGAACCAAAACTAAGTCATTTTAAAAACTGTTGTTTTGTCCTGAGTTCTGAGTTTTGTCCATACAATGGCAGTGGTTTGTAGCCGACTCTTCACAAGCTTCAATAAGAGAAAAAAGCTTCAGAACAGTTCTATTCTACTCACACTGTACAGTCTGTATATTTATGTATATTCCATCAGGTTTGGTGAAAAACATACTTAAATATAATTCCTTATTTTAAGAAAATCCCATTCCTAAATCAGACTTCATTCTGAACCTGACCATTCTGGAGGTGTTCCTCTGGGAGAAAATACAACCTTCTTACAATCAATATGGCGCCCTTGGCAGAAGTGTACAATAAGTACATCAAAGCTCACACAGGACTTAAGATATACCACACACACCAACAGCTTGATCAAGAGAACACAGTAGCACCTCTATCACCTAAACCACCTGGGGACATTCAGGGCTCTGAGAAACTGAGTGTGTGTTGCCCAGCTCGCACCACATCTCCAGACCAATACAGAGAGCTTTAGGGGAGACCCAGTTCTCCACGGTAATTAAAATCTTAATGTTTACATGAACAGTGTGAGATAAAATTATTGTACTTAAATTGTTTGCTTTAAATGTAGAATCTTGTTTTCATGTACTTTAAGTAATATCTCAATAGAAAGGCATCATGAGCAAATTACAGGGACTCCCTGAAGCAACGTGGTTTTTGCCTTGCTCAGGGACAAGGAATCTTGATGGCAAAAGGCTCATTTCTTGTAGGGATCAAAGGGCAACCTCCTGGTAACATGCTTTTAGACTTCACTAATACACCACACCGCCCCCCACAAAAAAGCAATTAACAATTACTTGTTAATGATGCGTATTTGTACAGTGTCCCTGTGTATTTTGTTGTATGTACAGTATATAAATTGTATTGCACACAGTCTAAGAGACCCACAAGCAGAAGTAATCTGTACCAGCTTAAACTGTGAACTTGAGCTAAGAACATAAAATAAATTATGACCTTGAAATGCCTTTCTAACTTTTTAAAAAAAAAATAGACAAAGTTATGTTTTGTTACATGTGTCTATGTCTACAGTGGTTTAGTTGCTCACTTTACGTGTGTGTGTATTGTCTTTCCTCAGGAAGCTCCAGGTAGCCCAACTGTGCCAGATATGCCCTTGAGCTCTCCACGAGAAGAGCATGAGCGACGGATCTCTCAGTCTCTCTATCCTGGAGAGAGCAGTCTGGATGACAGCCATAGCCCACGACATAGCATGATGAGTAGATTGATGGGTGAGCTCACACAAACAAACACACATACACATTAGTCTTGGATATGGCAAGCCCATCTAATTTCACAGGGGTCACGGTGCACATACTTTTATTGGTCATGTTTATATTCCTGGTTTGCGTCCTGGAAAAACTAGTCATTGGGTTTACAAAAGTTTCAGGATCATGGCCGTAATGACTTTTGATGGATTTGAAGTAACCATGAATAAAGCAACATAGCCGTGTATATATTTTAAGCAACATAAATTTTGCTTGTAAGTTTCCAGAGCTGAGTGTCTAAGAGCAAAGATTGGCAGCATTCAGGTCACACACTTCCAAAGCTACATGCACTAGCCAACAACTGCCTTTGGAAATAATGGGAATGCTAACAGATTGCTCAGTCCAGGTATTATAGACGCCCTTGGTCTATGTTGGTAATTCTCAGACATAGACCAGACCTTACAGTATGTAGACACACACACCGTCAGTAGTTTTTGCATTGTGAGCAGCTATTTCCTCTCCTATCTGTTTCCTATCACAAACAGTTTAAACACACAGATAAATGAGCACCTGGACACACACAGACACTGCGCAGCCAGTCCCAGCATGCTCCCGGGGTTTTGTTAAAAGGGGGTTAATGTCATTTTCAAGCTCATCTTTCTCATCCAGCATGAGTCTATCAAGTAGCTTGTGATCCTCTTCAAACTCAGCTTCTAGCTTCTATTCCTTTCCTGTCAGACAATTGGAATCGGCAGACCAATCCTTTCACCGTCATGCTTGTCATTTCACAATCGACCGCCCTGCCTGACTCGCTCTCAAACAATAAGCTCTTTAGTTGCCGACGCAAGCTATCATCTTCTTGTGGTCTTTCTCCAGCCTTCTTTTTCCTTCTCATGTTTTGACCTTGTCTCCTACTCGTGTTCTCATTGCTGTGTGACACTCAAAGTGTCAAAGGCTTCTGATGTCTTATTATACTCGCAGATCAATAGAATGTGTTATGACTATCTATATTCTTTATTTTGGACTTTTTGGACATTTTTATTGACAGTATGAACAGTAGAGAATACAGCAAATGATGTGGAGATGGTGCAGAGACATATTTGAAATCAAGACCTTCACATAAAACGCCATGGAACATGTGTTAACTGCTACGCCACGGCTCTGACATATTCAAATCATCTGGGTTCCTCTGGTCATGGAAATCTAAATATATCATGGAAATTCTAGGTAATCTCGTAATTCTAGGTAATCATTTCTAAGGAAATGATTTCTAGGCGTGGAAGAGTCATGATAGTGACATGATAGTGATAGAATACTAAAATCTTTTATCCAATCTTTTAAAAGATATTCTAATTAGGCTCAGTTGATATAATATTTTATTGTCTGGAAATGGCTCTTTATAAGTGCAAAATCTATAACATCCTTATCTATTTTCTGAAAATGAGTGTTTGAATTAGACATTATTTGGTCAAAGGGACAAATAATTTTAGGATACAAAAACAACACTTTGGTGAAGAGCAAAAAACTTACCAGTGCTATATTTACTAATTAAACTCAGACAACTAACAAGTCTGATTATCCCAACAGATCTAGTCAGCTTTACTGTGGAAAATTCTGTTTTTAAAACAATTTCTGGTCTCCACCTATCCTCCTGTCCTAGTTGGTTTGCATTGATGTGCGTATTGATGCTTTCTTTCAAAAAGCACAAGAGTATTTCTCGCAGCACCTGTGTGGAGGAGCTCTAAAACTTCAGCACTTCAGAGAGTTTAGCTCTCTGTCATTTCAGGGGGTAAATGAAAGCAGAAAGTTTGGGGAAGTTTACCACAGGGATGATAGCATCCTTCAGCATTCTAAGGCCTGACACATTGTCACATATCTCATAAACTCTGTCAGCTTTCAAATTTTCCCAGCACGCTTGAAAATTGTTTCGCCACTTGTCAGTCACTCACCTGGCACTTTATTTTTTGTTTGCACAAACATGAAAAAGATGTAACAATAACACAACGCTCGTTAAATGGACAATTACTGACGTTCCAGAGCGATGGAATGTCAGCCAAGAAACTTTACGTGCACTGGGACATTGAAATAGGGCTTTTATGTATGAACTTTGTGGCGTTTTACAAAGAGGTCATTTTGTGAAGGGCCGAGGTGAAGATCTTAGTGACAGAGCATGCTGCATCACTGTCAGAAAAAAATTGTCCTTAGCAACCACAACTCATTTCAAACATATTTGCTTGCATATTTGTCACTGAGGACAAAACATGGCAGGGTTTCAGCTGCAAGGTTAGTCAGATAATGTCATCTCACATGGCTGTTATGGCAGTTTGAGATGAGGAATAAAACATTAAATCTTAAAATGAGAGAAGATTCAATGGATTAAAGTGGCTGATATATAGGTGGGTCCATATGCCTTTTTGATACATCAAGGTGTTAGAAAAAGTTTTACATGCAAGTCCAGTAACTGGTCACTATGTTTTTTTTAATGTAAAGTAAGTAATTAAAAAATTTGTTTAAGAATACAATTTTTCATTTCTTCATTTTTCAAGTAAAATGACATTTAAAAATTGCCACGCGGTTTGTTCTTGCTTTAAAGATAAACCCACAGAATATTGTTAATGTATCGTCTGCTTTAAACAAAAAAACAAACAAACATGCATATCCAAAAAAATACAACATGCATATATCAATCTAAATAATCAGTAAGACTACATAGTTACCTGAGTGCATTTTATTTAGTCTATTTTAAGGGCAAACTGTACATTTTCTATGGTGCAGACAAACATCAGAGTGCAGCAAGGAAAGTTTTTTGAAAAAAATGTACCCTCTAGTTCACAATTTTTAGCGAGGGGGCGAGTGAAACAGATAGCAGGCACAGTTTTTGGAACCAGCTGTGTACAGATATGGTGCCCTGTGCTGATCCTCTGTATCTTGATCATCTGTATCGCCTACTCCAGTACCATGCATTAATGTCCATGTCCTGAAAAACAAAGAAATAAGATCGTGAAATCTGATCTGACCTTTCAGACTGAAATGCAGTTAAAAAAATCAATCCTAATTGGTTTTCAAATGCATACACATGCGGTTTAGATCAGGTTCGTAAAAATTGCATTTAATGTGGATTTCTGTTCAGACCACCAACAATTAAACATTTAAGTTAGATTTCTTTCTTTCTTTTACTTTTTGTCACATATTCCTGATCTCAGAGCATGTTCTCTTTTAATCTGAGGTGTGGTGTAAAAAATTGCACCTTACTTTGGTATTATATGTTAAAACTGCTCTTACTGTTACTTTAACACGTTAAATGCAGATAAAGTGAAATGCCAAGGGATTTTTTCTTTCATTTACAGGTGTTTGCAGCACTGATTTGAATGTGCCCTTCACAACTGTTGATTTAGAGAGAGAAGTGCCTTTAAGTGTGTGACTGAAAAGGTTAGCGCCATTAACAGCAAAAATAGCCACTGTGACCAACCAAAAATTGAGATATATGGAAGCTTTAATAGTCCTTTGTGTAAAACGTTGATTCTGTCACTGGTACTTCTGAGACACTCTCACTAACCATATTCAGGAGTGTGGAGAGACGTATTCTGGAATGTTCTGAATAAAACGAACTCTGAATGACCGTTATTACAGTTGTGGATGCTTTGTGCACTTCAAGTAATCATACTGTTCAGAGCATTTTAGTATGTAGTCATTCAGACAGAGTACCGGAAATCTTTTTGAGAACATTTGAACATAAGCGGGTAGATGAAGAGAGGAAAATTAGAGGTTTATTTAATCTCTTATGTACAATAGAATCAAGTCTTGTTTGAGAGATATCTTATTTATCTTAAAATACTAAAATATGGTATCTTAAGATACTATTTTAGAGCATGCTAAAATAATTGAAATATATCTGTCATAATTAAAAAGATATCGAAATAAGATATCGAGTCAGAGTGTGGACGCTAGTCGCGATGTGATTAAGAGGCAGGCCATTAAGACAGTAGAATGCCATTGCGTTAATTGGCCACAGTACCTGCCAGTCAGATTGATTGGCGGAGCTGCCAGGTGCCTGACAGTGGAATAGACTGCTGCCTGTAAAAGTGTGTGAAGATGTAGCATATACACACTCAGTCTTACATCTGTCTAACTGGCACAGTGAGTTCACCTCTCTCAAGGTGCTACTATATGGGCTACTTGTCAAAGTGTAAAGCAGCAGGTGGCAGAGATACAGAACTTGAGCCGAATTGTGATTTTTATTCTTCCCTCATTTATCTTTTCCTCTTCTTTCTTTTGGTCCAGAGTGGGTTGTTTAAAGGAGTGGTTTCTTTAATGAAATAAAAAATAGTAAATCTGCCCATTCCTGACAGTAATCAGGGTCCTATTTGATGTGGATAGAGTGCATTAGCAGTCTTGCTCACTGTGAGCAGAACTTCTGCCTAATTGAAAAGTCCAGCCAGGAGCAGAAAATCACACAGCGTTGCAAATTGACGACCCTGTTGACCACTTCTGGACATGCTGCTTTGCAAAGTACTGGTTAATGGAAAAAATAGACAGAACAAAGAGGAGTGGAAGGGAAAGGTGTTGGGGTCCCAGTTGTTTGTGTGGTCGGTATTAGGAGCTCGGAAGAAGAGTGGAGGTTGAGAACCTTATGGGGTTTAAAATGGAAACGGTCACTTGTGCCAACAATGTAGTACCGACATGCTGACAAAATTCACTTCTTCTGTTAATGGCAACACTCTTCTAAATTTGTAAATAAAAGTACAGATGGCTTTCTTGATAAATGTTTTTAGTCTTTCTTAGTCGGTTAGTCTTTCTTAAATTGTGCAATATAAACCATGTGTTGTGTTGAAATGTACTTACCAAAGCCAATATTTGGTTCCATTTGGCGATTTCTGAATTGTACTTAGGGCACCTGCCATTAGCTCAACCAATAGGACAGAAAAAGAGTGAGAGATACCATAGAAAAGCTAACTCTGCTAGCTTTTAATAACTCACTCTTTCATCACTTTCCTTTCATCATGAATCCCAATGCATGACATTCTTTTCCTCAGGGAACGTTTATCTACGCATGTGTGCTCTCTTGTGAATGACACTGTACCAGGAATAGAACGACAACGACATGCAGGGAATTGCATCACGCTAACAAGCACCCCCTCAGCCTCCCTCTGCTTGCCTTAAGTGGTTTGTCCGTGCCAGTCACATTTGGACACCCACTGTATTAATCTTCTGATGAAGACTAAAGGATAATAAGAGCTGTTTTGCTAGCAGGTGGAGGAGTGATGGGAGATAACAGATTTTTACAGTGACCACGGAGAGTCTGAATCACACAGCTATTAGAGAAAGACCTGCTTTGACAGCTGTGGCCACCTGTGACCATCCTCCGTGATATGCAAGTGCCACACACTTCCCAGGAGCTCAGCATGTACTGGAGAGCTGCTCCATTTACTACTTTCTTACTAGGGCCTGGAGAACCTGGACATCCTGTAGAATTTAGTTTCATTTCTTACACACCTAAATTGCTTGTTCAGATTTTGAACTGGGTTTGATTAAGGTTGCTGCTAAATACTCTAAATTCTAGAAGTTCCTTAAGGGTTTTAGACCTTAAAACCTTGTGGTTTAGAAATGGTCAGTTTTATGACTGAGGTTATTCTCCTCAGGATTTCCTGTGTTTTGATAGAGGACTATTTACAGTATATGGAGTCGATGGTCACTGTACTTCTGGTAGATAAATTCTGAAGAAAACATGGTGATGAGATCGAAACCCCCTCAATCTCAGTGGTGATCCTCATAATTTCCCCCGACCACATTAAGTCATTGTGGACAACAGACCATTGGCTAACGCATCACTCCCTCTTTTCTGGGAAAAGTTAAACCGATTGTTGGCGACTTTGTTCCTAAATGCATGGGAGGTTGTGATTAAAACCACATGTTGACCTATTTCTTTTATTTAAATTTTTTTGGATTACCAGATTACAAGAAGCTAAATTATATTTTGTCGGTGACTGAGGAAAACTGAAACCTGCATGTTCCCGCAAGCCTGTTTACTGAAGCCCAGATTTTAACCGACCTTGTTTAGATCATCTTTAAATGCAAAACATCATTGTATGAGCTCTCTTTAAAAGCCTTTGCTCACTATAAACTAGATTAGTGAGATTGCCTCTGCCTCTGTGGATTTTAAGTTGGTCTCTGATCTGTTTTGTTAGAGAACACTTTGCTGGAACCTGAAAAAAAGGTAATTCCATTGGCATGACCTTTCACCTTATGCTCAATGACTCTGCGTTTAAGTGCCATTTTGCCTCTAATGGACCTTTCTCTACCATTTTAAAAAGACCAGAAAATGTTGATCACCACCATTTTTTGTGTTTTGGATACTGGTTGTAGCAGAGGATACTGGTTTATTCCAGCCATGGCAAGGCCAACTAGCTAAATGAGCTAAATATTGTTTAGATTAGTATCTTAGAATAGCTTGCCTTTGAAGTTAGGAGTGCTTTTTGCATTGGTGTTTTCCCATAATCTAGCCTTTAGCATCTAGCATGATACCTTGCCATTTTAAATGTGATTGGATTTATCAGTTAACCACTGAATGCAACCACACATACAGTATTTTTAGACTGTGAGAAGCAAAGCACAAACAGAAAAGCCTATGTGATCCTCACATCCTCCACTGATAAATGACACTTCAAATTTAGATCCCCTTCATTGTGCGTCCTAAAGATCTTCTACTCTCTGATATTCTGGGTGGAGTTTTGAGAAACCACTCAAAGGTGGCCCAAAGCTGTTGTCTACACCAATCAGTTTGTTTGTTTCAATGCCTTGATTCTTGGCCCAATAAACAGGCATGAGGGCTTTGTTTGTTCAAGAATAGGAGATTCTACTAGGGTTTGTTTGATTGCAGTGTGACAGAACACAACAGCGGTCCACCCTTCATCATCTGCACCCTGTGAGAAGAACCTGTTTCGTGGTGCAGATTAAACAGAAGACACAGTTATGAACACAAACAGCTCCTTAATGTGACCCAACAGCATGGTTAAGATGCTGTTAGCCTTTCAAGATAGCCTTGATGTTTATCCCTCAAATGACCTGAATTAAACGTCCTCGGGATGTAAGCATGATGTAGACATTGGCAAATCTTAAACAATTAAACAAAAGTGTGCCTAATGTGTTTAGTAAGGAAAGCTTTATGGGGGGGCAAGCAAGAACCTTTTGTTTTTCTTAAATCCCCCAGCATAAAATCAAACTGTGGTCTATTTGTCTTGCATTGTGAGTTTTATTGTTCTATGAATATCATCATAAATGGGTGACACTATAAAGCAAATAGAATTGCAGAGAAACATGTTTACTAATGTTTCCCATGGATGTCAACTTGTTTTGGTGAGTGATATCATCTCACATGGTTTTAGGAGACCTACCTTTAATCTCACCAATTTTTTACAATGTGGCTTCGCTCGTATCCACATTCTGGATAATGGATCTAGACAAGGTGCCAAGCGGGTGTCAGCTGGATTTGTCAGTTGCTAACACTTTCCCTCCAGGACCAAGCTCTGTTCTTAAGAGCATCCAGCAGAGGCTTTCTAATACATCAATCCCAGCGGCTCACTGGGCAGGTACATCACTCTGCCTTTAAGTTTTTAAAAATTAGCCCGATAAAGGTCTGTACACTTCGCAGAACATTCTCACTGAATTCATTAGCTCTTCTAGATATTACCTGCTGTATAATAAGCCAAGAGTTCTGTCGCAGTTCTGCCATGAATAGGTAGAGTTTAGGCAGATTTTTTTTTATTTTTCACCATGAAATCCTGAGCGTCAGTGAGTGATGTAATCCCAATAAAACGGGAGGCTAATTAGTCGACCACAGCAGAGATGTGGTCGCTGTGCTTTTTCCTCTCCAAGTTAAAGACTTTCATCAGTGGCGGTGCCATCGTGACCTTTTCTATAGGTGTCATTTACACCATTTAGCATAGCCAGGCAGCAAGTCTCCTTGTGTGGAGAATTCAGCACTTGTGTCAAAAGGTCACAGGAAGGAACAGGTTTAATGCAAGATGAACATGAATGTATTCAGCAGTAAAAGCCAATTAAAACCATGTTCTGCATGAGGTACAATGACCTCGCATGTACCTTCTAGCACTATTGAGTCTGTGAATTTGGTCCTCACTGTGAATTTAATCGTAGTATTCACTTCCACGTTGAAATTACTGCAATAATGTTATTATAATGCTTTTCTCATCAGAATTCTGTATGCATTACTGCAGTGATGGAATGTCTTGCGGTTTGTTGAATGTAGCTGTGCATGTTTCTGTGAATGTCTTGGTGTACACGCCTGTATGAGCATCTTCTCGCCTCTCACTACTGTGAAATGAGCACACACACACACGTAAATTGATTTGTATGCAGGCGAGTATCTGCACGGCAATGACAAAAGTTTTCCCAAGGACAGATCTCGTAATTTCTGACTCGCTCCTTAGCATCGGCAGCATGATCTCCTGGAAGAGAGAAAGCGTGTCTTTGATAAGCTGATGCAACCGCTCAGTAACTTCTCCACCAGTGAAGTGTGTGGTTGCTCTGAGATCCAAGCTCTTGGGTCCTGAACCTCTTGTGAATCTTTCACCGTGGCCTCTCCACTGGGACGGATCGCCTGGCAGCACCAGGGGCTCTCACAAATGTCCTTGTAACCTTGAGAACACCATAGCCTCCATAGGGATGCATGTTTCTTTGTGCTGATGAAACCAAATGAAGCTTCTCAGTTTCTTGATGAGGCATTCTTTGGCAAACGTAACACGTGTTCACAAGCTGAAAATGTGCTTGTCTCAAGTAAAAAACCTTCCTTCCTCAGGAGCCTTGTAAATATTTGTTTCTCAGACTTAAATCAGAGCTTTGTCTAAATGTGTGTTTAATGTTTTAACACTAAAGGTTCAGCCCAGGTAAGATAATAGATTCTCACGGGTCAGGGCTGTAGTTCTGTTGGTTGATTCATGCAGTTCTGTTACTTAAGTTATCTTATTCAGTTCAGGAGGTGTTTGTATCGTGTTTGTGTTATGTTCTCTTATGCCAGTGCAAAACAAAACTGTCATGACAAAGCTTCTCCAATGTACACCACATTACTAATTAGCAAAGTTAAAAGCAACTTTTCCAGAACAGACCTTTTGTGACCCTGTTGAAAAGAAAATGTTTGTCATCATTTTTTTTCATAATTATAACCCTATTTTTTTGGCATTTTTTGTACATTTATATGTATGTTCTTTGCAGATTTTTTTCAATAGGTAACACATTGTGTCTGTGACATAAAGCAGCCTGCTAATGATTTCATATACAAGTAAATGTTCCTCTGAGAAGAATAATACAATTGTGCCAATGCAAAAAGTTATGCTTTTTCTAAGGTGATTCTTTGTTCTTTCAGTTCATTATAAGGACATTGTTGTTTTTACTCTTGTTCTGCTTTCATTCACTTCAATAAGTTGAAATATCTGTACCAGCTGTTTGGCTAAACAGCCTCTGATTATGAAAGCTGATTTATGAAATTAGAAACCTGACTTTTCTTCTGCTAAGTTCACTGCTTCATGTATAACCCAAACCTATGGCCTATTTTTAACATATGATCTGTCTTAACTTTTTTAATAAATCATATGTTTAGGCACTAGATTACAGACACATTAATGCCCAGCCTCAACAATACAAAACATTAAGCACTAGTGTATTTCTATTAGAGTACATTTGTTGTCTTGGGCACGCTAAAACCAAGTTCAAGTTCTATTTTTCCTGGGATAACTCCAGGATTATTCATCTAGCAGCAATTACATTAGATTGCACTTAAGCTGCTAAAGTTGCAAAATTACTTATTGCTAAAAATAAACATGGAATGAAATGCAGCAGAACTCCAGAAGTTCATGTTTGAATGAAAATCCCTTTTCATAATTGCAAACATGTGGATTTAGCTTGTTCTGCTGAGACATCTACCTTTACTCTCTGTCTGCATTGTTTAAGGTTTTCAGGGTTTGTTGATATACACTAAGAGGTTTTGTTAATGTCCCTGTGTTTTCTCACATAATGCCTGCAGTTGGCAATCCATCCATCTAAACAAACATGCAATTGCTGTATGTGTGAATACAGCAATGTAGTTGTTGCACATCGCATAAATGTTTATGTTGGACAGCGTAAGCATATCTGACTGTACCGTATATGTATGTACAGACGTATATGTGCAGGAAAATGCATCTTAAGCTAGTATAGCTGTGTTTTGGAACATGATAGCTGGTCTAAATTGGTTATTTGAACAATGCTGGTCATAAGCTGGGTGACCAATTTACAAATTTACAGCTACAATTTTCCAAATGTCATATAGACCACCCCTGGCTGGTATTGACAGCTGGTGGCTAGATTGTTTCTGGTTCAAGGGCAACCAGCATAAAGTTAGGGTTACCTAACCCTAACCTCTAACCTTACCCACTAGAAACCAGATCACAGTCAAATCACAGCTACTAGCTTAAGCTGTGCACTCAGTTACCTGGACTTCCTCTCCAGTTGCAGTTGCACTGACAGCCATACTTTCTTTATGAGTGGCTCTGAAACTTGCTACTCATACACTGTCATCAAACTGGAACGAAGCAGCACTGAATACATTCATTTTGGCTTTGGTGAAGTTTTGTTTTGGGTGAAGTTTTAAGTGTCTGAAGAAGTCACTTTTCTCAAACCAAGTTTGTCCTCAAGATCATTAAAGCAGATCTCAAAAACTAACAGTCATGCATGTTTGTGATGTGGCTTTAGATGGCAAAACTTGACACTGTTCTTATCATTTCTCTCTCTCTCTCTCTTTTAGGTAACTACCAGCTGTCCCCCACTGTGAACATGCCCAGGGATGACACTGTCATCATTGAAGATGATAGGCCACCTGTTCTTCCTGCCCGCTTGTCTGACCAATCATCATCCAGCTCCAACGATGACATGGGATTTGTGACACAGATACCTGGCTGGTCCAAAGATGTGCAGACACAGGAGGAAAGGTAGGAAGGGAAATACTCTGTCACCTCCAAGAGATTTTACACAACACCAACAGGTTCAATTAAATATACTGTATTTATTTAATCAATTTAAATGGATTTTTAGATATGAGTGTATATAAAGACATTGAGTACGCAGTGAATTGAATCTAGGATTAATCACCCTTCTGAACAAGTCAATGTGAAAACAGTATTAATTTGGAATGATTGGTTTCCTTTTCCTATCTTTAGCTAACATCACACATTCTCATTAGTGCTTGAAGGACATGGGTTTGTCAGTGTACAAATCAGAGTGGCTGATGGTCAATACTACAGATTTTTATTTAATACTGACATATGAGTTAAATATTTTACACTGTATTTTATCCAATACTTCTGTTTGAAAACAGAAAATGTTTTTGTTTTAAAAGGCTCATCTTGAGTATATTTTGAAACTGGAACCAGGGCTAATGGTTATGCTACATGTTTTGGGTTTTACATTTATTTATTTAGAAGATCACTTTATCCAAAGCAACTAACAAATGCAAACTATTTAAGAATTGCTTAAGTTCATTTAATTTAAATTGACCATCCAGCAAAAATTATTTGTTTTGTCTGTCCAGTATAATAATAATAATATATAGACCCTACAGTGATGGGTGTGTACTGCATGGGTAGACACTTCTACATCTGACACAAAGTTAAACTGCGTTTGGGAATTAGCCACAGAGAGCCCATCACAGTGAACTTTCTACATCAACTTTTATGACTTGTTGCGTGACAGCTAGTCACTAGCAAACCCCCTAATTTAGTACTGATGCTAAATCACCACAGATCCGAGTTTAAACGTACCATCTAGCCACGCATAATACATCACCCATCCAAATGACAAAAACTAAAACAAAGCCTAATTTTGCAATGATAATGCTTTGTTCACACACAGAGTGAGTGCTGAGTCATAATTATATACATTTTTAAAATGTTGTAGTTTTTGCCATTCAGTGATTCATGGAGAACATTGATTGACCCAGGCTAAAGTTTTGTGATATCTAGTTTGTCATAAAGCCCAAATCACAGCCCATTATGTTTGCACACAGCAGTGAAATCTGGGAGCTGATAAATAAATCAAACTGGTAATGGTGTTTTCCGTTACATCCTGCTGTGATGGTGACAGTTGTCAGGCCCCAGCAATGAGAACAAGCCGTGCTCCCCAGGTTATATGTTTTGACGTGAAATAAATGTGTAAGGCCTAAAAGTGGTGTGAAGACATATTGTAGACCTCTTCCTTCCATGTGTGTGCGTGTGTGGATCTATTTAACCATATTTTGTGGAATAATATTACATGTACCCAGCAGTGAGCAAAACCTCAGTACAGCATGATAATATTGTCTCTCTGTACCTGTTTCTACAGATGCTGCACTTTTAGCTGTGTGTGTATGTGTGTGTCACTGGCCACCATGGGAGTCCTTTTGCTGTTTGGTATATTTAGCCCTGAATACAGTGGTCTATTGGTTCAGTAAGGTCACACCATGAGTCTGTATGTGAGTGTTTGTGTGGTGTGTTTGTGTTAGGGCAATTTCAGGCTCTTTAGGCTAAAAGTGGCTCTTAGAGCAAGTGACTTGAGCTATTTATTCCTGTCCACTTTCAATCTTTTCCTCTCAGTCCCACGAGAAAACGTGCACACTTTCCCACAATCCCTTTTTCAGGTCAGGTCACTTCATCTGAGTCTCACTCTTCTAATAAATTACTTGTGTGTGTGTTTATGTGATGTTATATGTTTGTCATCAGGTATAAAGGTCATGACGGTGCTGTCATTCATAAACACACACACACAAACAAAAGCTTGGCAGAAGTGTGCAGCAGCACAGCCTCGGGCTGGTCTGAATTACTCATGCATAAAAAACTTTACATTCACACAACCGTCCCTCTCTCTGTTTTATACATTCTTATGCAAATTTATAACAAAATTAATTTAGCAGAAGATACACATGCATATCTCTCACAGACTAATCAGCTTGTCTATACATTTGTTTACACTGCATGTCATAGCAGTTACGTGCCCACAGGAGGGCGCTACCACAAGAACCCCCACACTTGTGATGTTCAAAATGCTATACAAGCTTACTATTTACTAAATTCTGCATATTTGATACTGCATATTGCCTACTGCTTTTTGATTTTTTAAAATCCAGTTTTGTAAAATAAATAACTTTGCCAGTCGTATTAAATTGAGTCAAAAAGTATTGACTTCATCATCAGTTCTTGTTAATTCGTCACAATGGAACTAAGCCAAGTGAAGCGCATTGCATTGTGGGATGCAGTATTTTATGGGTGCTCTGGTTACTGCAGTAACGCTGCTTTATTTTATAATAAAAAATTTATAATACACAGTACACATGTTAAGGTACTATGCAATCGATCTTTCTTTCTGTCATGAAGGATGGCCACTTTCAGCTGTTTATGGGTGCACACACAGAAGCGTATCTTTCATTAACACATTAGTAGGGCTACTCACATGACAAATGGATCTTTAGCAAGGCTAAACCACAATCTGCACAAGAAACATTAATAAAGTGACCTAGTTATAGCAACAAACATAGCAACCACTAGTGTGTGTGTGTGTGTATACCTAGTACCTAAGTGTGATAATAATCATTAACTTTAAGTATTATATGTGCTTGAGGTGTGGCTAGGAATCATGTATGTTGCATTACAGATAATACACACTAATTAATAAATTACCTTAATGACTATTAAAGGATACATTTATTAATTGGTATAATCATACTGTACAGTTTATCTGTCATGTTTATTTGTCTAACTGTAGGCTATTATGGTTGCTAAGCAACACAGCAACTTAGGCGCATTAATCTAAATTATAAATGTATGTGTGCTGTCAGTCAGTTTGTTAAGTCATGTGCAAGTTTCACTGGGTGGGTCTATGTCACGGGAAGAGTTATTTGTGAGTTATGTGCTGCTGTTGTTTGTTAAATCTTTGTTTAAAATGGCTCTCTGGAATACTTGATTCTGATTTTTCAGCTCAGGCTTTTTGCAGTGAAATATATATTTTGTATGATGGCTAACTTATATAATTAAGTGGGCAACTCATTTTCTGTGGTTGTGCTAGTTTTATGTCGCTTGTATCACTTCCCAGTCTCTTTTAAGTATAATGAAATTATAGAAACTCATAACAATATTTTATGTAATTTATTTGTGTCTATAGTCATATAATAAATTAGATGTAAGTGTACAGTTAGTTATTACAGAAAACCTAAAACCCGTTCAAGAATCTTAAACAAGACCTGATCACCATTTGTAAACACACAGTTTTTGTTTTGGGTAGTTGGTTGACTGTACGTCATGCTGACTTCAGCAGACTTATTACTTAGTATCAGTGGATGTATTATTACAGACACACACACACCCACACACACACCTTGTTTCAAATGTATTTCATAGTGTACCTCATAGCATAAAACAGCTCTCTTGTGTTTTATTGTGTTTATGTGTTGCTGTGTGCTGGACTGTTAATTACACTTTCTCCTTTCCCTAAATGCTAATGGATCCCTATTGGATATGAATATTAACATTGCGCAGCAGTGCGCTGTTGTTCCAACATGTTCAACATATTGCAGCTTATACTGTCTGCATTGTGTGTGAGAGAACCTCCCAGATGTTTTTCACACCCTCTAGAGTTTTTACCTTACCCGGGTTCAAATTTGTCTCAGCAGGCATCGCACATGTAACATCTCTCCCAGCAAAACACAGATACGCACACACACATATCAAATTGAACATTTTACATAATTGGGGACAGACTTTCTATTAAGAAAAATAAATCAATTAAAACACACCAATCAAGACAGCGAGACATCTCATTAGGTGAGCATGTATTGACAATTATGGAAGCAGATATTAACATATCAGCCCCTAGGCCACCCACAGTCCATTCTCTGGATGGTTTGATTCATATTGAACTCAGTGGCAATAATCACAAACGACAACATGCCATCATCACAAGTTCTAATTTGATTGGCTGGCTTTTTACATAATTACAGTATCTATATACATAAATCTGACCTTTTAACAATTGAGTTAACATCGTCAATGGTTCTGCACAACCTCAAAAGTAGTGCAGAAATCTCACAGAATCTCGCTCCTTAAGCGCAACTGCATGTTTCTTAGTTATATATGGTTTTATGTTTACCTGCCCCTAAATGCCACATAAAAATCTAACTCGAATACATATATTTACTTCAGGGCCATATTTTCCCCATCGTGGTACAAAAAACCATTTACTAAACTTTAGTACCTCTTGACCAACCTATAAGAACCACTTAACCCACCTAAGATTTGCTGCCCCCCTTTCATGATTTGAGTTAGGATTTGTCTGTAGTAATTACTATTAGTTGTATATAAAAACAATACAAGCCCATTGCTTGTCCCCATTAAGATAACATGTAATAAGAAGTGTGTGTGTGTGTGTGTGTGTGAGTGAGTGAGAGAGAGAGAGAGAGAGAGAAAGAGAGAGAGAGAGACAGAATACATTGACATTCTATATAGGTCTCTCTCCGGCTTTCTCTCTCCTTGTATGTGCTTACATTCATTTAGTCAATATCTACTAGGTAGCACACATGCAACCATGGATCAATAGCAGCAACACACATCTGCCCTCTTTAATATAACACATCCACGTGTCTCACACACGCACACACACTTAGGTCACAGCAGTGTCTCAGGAGTCGAGACTGGACGGGATTAAACATGTACACTGCACTCCAAAAGTTTGGAAACACCCTAGAAAAGTGGGGTTTTGGACAATATTGGCATGAATCCTTTTTAATTGTGATACTTTTGCACTGATAAAGGACAACATCAACTACAAAAACATATTGTATTACATAAACAGTTTATACATAGAATGTTTTTTGTTCGATTCATCAAAATATCCACCATTACAGCTTTGCATAATCTGGGCATCCGAGCTGTCAGTTTATTCAAACATTGACTTGATATATTACTCCAAGCCTCCTGAAGGATTGCCCAAAGATGATTCACACTGGCTGGACACTTCTTACAGACGTCACGGTCCAGTTCCTACCATAGTAGCTCAATTGGGTTGAGGTTGGGTGATTGGGGAGGCCATTCCATGACACATGGAATAAATTATTATTGCTGGTCTTCAATGATAATATCAAGTTATTTTAATGTATTTGCACCAACAAATGATAAGGATTTATGCTGATATCGTCCAAAACCACACTTTGCCAGGGGTGTTTCAAAACTTTTGTATGATAGTGTTCAACCAAAGCAATCCAAAGTTGCTGTTATATAATGGTCCCTATTATTTCATAGAGGAATTATTTTGCAGTCTCGGTTCTTTGAAATTTCTCTAAAGTACAACTATAAGTTGTTTGTATCCTTTAATTCTTGTTTTGGTCCCATGCTGTTTCCAAAGTTCAGACGCGTTTATGCAATTTACAACAGAGTTTCTATTGCAGTGAATTACAAACAGCAAGAAACATTCTCCAAGTAAAAGGGTTTGTGATTTAAAATACTAAAAAGGAGGGAAATAGACAAAAGGTAAGTGTTAAAAAATGAAAAAAATGTTTATTATTTTAGCATGCGGCTCACAGGAATGAGCTACGACTGCATTTTGCCACATTTAAATCCCTGGGACGCAACTTTGAGATGCAGTTTAAGCATCTACTGTGCTTCCATTTGTTTAGAATGAGAGAGTTTGTGGTGAGAAAAATGCCTCCGATGCCTTTTAAACTTTTTAACTCTGCTTTAAAACTTGCACTGCTTTGAAAGTAGACATTGTAAAGTTACACGAACATTGGATGTTGTGAAACTGTCAAAACATAGAACATTTGCTTTACACATTGGGTACAATGAGTACTCTTCACTTAAAAATATTTAGGGGTTTTATAGTACACTGATTTCCATTTGTAACCGTTTATAGGGTTAATGATAATGTCCAAACATGACAACATTAATTAGAATCAATACTATCTAATTAATACTAATAATATCACTAACAGTGGATGGACATATGATGGCCTGCAACTATGTAGGCCATCATATGTAGGCTCATGGAAAATCTAGTTTCATGGAAAAGCTAGTTTATGCTGTTAGTCCACCAACAGACCAGTGTCTGTGTTCAAAAATCACTACAATCATAGTAAGCTGCAATTTTGTGGGGTAAGAGCGACATCAAGGCTAGAATGAATATTGTACTTTGACACATAAACAGCTAATAATATTCTGAGTTAAAACTGCTAATAATATTAAATTCAGGTGATAACTTGCTGGAATCAGGGATTTCATTCATGTGTGTTCAAATATGTGAAATTTTGGAGTGATAATCTGACACATTTATTCACATTTGCATGATAATAAAGCCACAGGAAAACAGAACTAATTCACCTTACAATATCCTGCTGCTAATTTATACAGTGTTGAACGGAAGTGTATTTGGGCTGTTTGTGACGTATTGGTTGTCAAATAACTAATAGATTTAAAAGTTGTTCAAAGAAATGGACTGCATGCTTGTTAGTGTGTGTGTGTGTGTGTGTGTGAGTAACTGATGCTGTGTGTAACAAACTGACTCATTCTTGCCTTAGGCCACCTGCCCTGCCAATTCACTGACACACAGGCACACACACACAGCACTGCTGCAGTAAAATTATTGGAACTTTTCTGGTAATTCTTGGTAAAAATTCTCTGTACACGTATGGTATACACACTCTGTAACTACACCACCTGTCATGCTCACACATAACACAAATACAGTATCCATTGACAATTACTCCAATGTTCTCAAACTGAGGGAAGGAGAGGTTTTCAATGTTTTTTTTAGTAAATAAATAGAAAACTAGCACATTTGAATTTTTTTTTATGCAATATGCTTTACTTGACAGACTCCAATTTCGGAGTCTGTCAGTATCTTTCTTTCCCTCTCCCTCTTCCTCTCTTTTCTCTCTCTCACACACACACACACACACATTAAAATCAAACATTCTGTGTCTCCCTATAATTGGCCTCATATAATTTTATTCTCCCCCTCTGTCCTTGGTTAGACGTGCTCTGGGTCTGGTTCCATCTGTACTTTCAGTTTGAACACACTGTTTTGGTCTCCATATATCACATCTTGTATGCATTGTGTTCTTACCTTTCTTTCAAGAGCATGTTTGTTTCTTTAAAGAATAGGGGATGAATAAAACATCATTGGTTTGGTTGCTGTGTGTGTTGTTACTGTAGGGAGTGACAGAGGTCTAATCCAGGGGCTTGCTTATTGTTCAGAGATAAAATATTGCTGCTTCAGGGCTGGAGGATAAGTGCGTTTTAAAGTGGAGAACTGAATGGGGTTTTGTGGAGCAGAGTTTCGTCTAAAGTGGACCCCTGCTGAAAAAGACAGTCTGCTACAGCTCCAATGTAGTATATCTCTCTGTCTCCCTCTCTCCATTTTTTTCTCATTTAGCTGTCTCCTTTCTTTTTTACCTGTGTTTATCTATTTTTTATAACATTTTTATTACATTAGTTTTATTACAACAATTTTGGGGAAAATCAACCACCATTTATACAAGTCTGTGAGAATTCTGTACCTTAGTTTTAGCAAATGAAACAGGACTGTGAGGGACAGATATACAGTAAGTTCAGTGGGTTGTAATGTTCAAAACAATGAACAAAGTTTCTTGGAAAATTCATGTTGTGAAAATTATCTGTGACATAAAACCTTGAGATGTCATGAAACAGACGTGAGGTCTGCCCTCTCTGCCTGGTTTGCGTTCACAAAGATTAAATATGTCATCTACCCTGACTAAGGTCTATTATTTCTATTCAACTCAAATCCAGAATCAGCGCAAATAAGCGCAATGCAAATCCAATGCATTTTTTTCTATTATATGGAATATATATATATATGTAAAGGCTTTCCTGTAGCTGAACTTTTGTAGCATGCCGCTAACAACATTAAGGTTTTGGGTACAATTCTCAGGGAATGCCTGTATTTGTAAAATGTAAAGCATGCAATTCACTTTGAAAAGAAAAGTGTATGTCAATACAGAGATGCAAAAGTATAATGTAAAATGGATTGTGTATCTCTTGCAGTTCACTTGGCCCGGACACAGATATGGATGTTTTCCAGCGGGAGGGTTTCGGCAGGCAGAGCATGTCGGAGAAACGAACCAAACAATATGGTGATGCTGCTCAGCTAGAGATTATCAAGAGTCGGAAGTCGAAGAGTATGGACCTAGGTAACATTCCCACTGAAAGATAGCGACTCTTAAAACCACTTCCTGTCCTTTGACTTGCTACTTCCTGTTTCTGCTCAACTGAGTAGTGTAGTATATCTGCTGGGGTGCATATGTATTTTGATGTTAAAACTATTATGCAAAATAATGGCTACACCAGTAATTGAAAGTGTAGAGAATAGAGAGTTAAACATTAAATGGCATGAGGTTACAAACATTTGCAACTGTTGTTAAGGCCTGCAATTTAACTTTAGTTTAGTATCCATAGCTATACTAACTAATATTTATCACCTATCTCTCAGAGTAGACCTGTTAAGTCACCTCTTTTCTTTGAGACGGGTTGCCGTGGATTTAAGGACAGGTCAAGGTTGTTGAAAGCATTGAGCAACACTCTGGTGGCTCCTCTCAGGGGACCCCATGGCCTCTGTCGCATGGCAGGGTGGCTAATCGGAGGAGATAAAACATATTTTCCTTTCTTCACCTCCATTCCTTTATCCTCAGTGAACATCAGGTCCAGGGCCTCCTGAGACCGGACCAATGCCCCACTGAGTCAAGAACATAAGACACCTGGGATGTGTTTCTCTCAAAAACACAAACTTTATATTTGAGGAAAGTGAAAGAGTGGAAGATGGAAAATAGGGAGCAAAACAAAAAAAACGTCTCATTGAGGTTGTTTGACTTTTGAATGTCATTCAGTCAAAAGTGATAGGGTGCATCAGAGACATTGGTCTTTGTCTGTAGATGGTAAGCAGTAGACTTTCTTGCCCCAGGCTCACTGTAAGCCTTTATCAAGTGCGTGATCGGCTCTACTTGTTTTAAAAAAGAAAAGAAATATGAAGGAGGATGACCAATGATGGAGCAATTACACCAATCATCAACAGAGAATATCTACAGACTTTTAGGAGGTGCAGTTTTCCTTCACATTGCACATCCATACACAACTGTCCATCCAAGTATCTGGACACCTAAGTCTTTACTAAACATTTTTTGGCTTTGTTTTAATAGTATATCTATTTTTCAGTAGTCTGAAATGTATTTGACAACGTAAAATGTTTTACTTGATCTGCCACTTATGTAATATTTAAATATCTAGTACAGTGGCATCATACATTTATTCATACAAGTGCAGTTTAGGTGTCCACGTGTTTTTTGGGGGAGCACTGGTTTTAATAATTTATCCCAGATCATAAAACAAAAACAGAACTTTTTTACAAACAGAATTTTTAAAGAGTAAAGGGAGATACTTTAAACAAAAGCAATTTAACTGAGACTGTAGGTAGCTGTTATTTATTCCCCTGTAATAAAAAAACACTACTTCATTGCAAATGTTTGGAACAGGAGAGATTACTGAACATTACTGGCCATTCCAGAGAAGCACCAATCCACCTCCTCTGTACTCATTAGAACTGCTTCTCAATTCCGCCAAATCACTCATGTTTAGTTCCTATGAGGCCCTTTCTTCAAATGGAATTTCTATCTGCAGGTTAAGTATATATTTTTGCTCCTCTCAGCCGAATCCGATCTGCAGTAACAGTTTAAAGACATCTGAAAGCCACCACAGAGAAATTATGCAAAAAAAGTCTGACTTTATGGTTTCATTTCTCCCATATGTGTGATAAGTGGACAAAAGGAATTGGTTACACATTTGTGCATGAAGCTGAAAGCACTCACATAACACAGCATAACCTGCCAACTGCTTTTGAATGTTAGAGAGAGATGCTTGAATATCTATGTCTCTTTTTCTCTTTTTTACCACCTCATGGGTTATTTTACTTTGACAAACTCTATCTGTCTCACTTTCACCTGCTGATTTGCATGCCTCTCCGTTTGGCTTTTGGAATTGTGCATGATGGAATGAGATGGTGCATGGGTCTGGGAATGGTGGAATGTCTTTCTTTAACCAATCACAATTGTTTATGCCTCCCTAACAGTAGCCGGCGAGTTTAACCTCACTTCCCGCAAAGAGTGGATAGAAGGTAAGGCAACCAATCAGGGACACTCTACACACTAACCTCACAATCCAACTGGATCTCTGTGTCTTTCTGGGCATGTGTACTTTAAACGTAGGTTTTTTCTCAAATACAACATCTGTTCCTAAACCTAGTTCAAAAAATGTTGTTTAATGCTGCTTCAGAAGACAGCAAGGCCAATTTTAGAACAGCACTACAGTGACCTTAGAATGAAAAATATCTGTTGTGATATTGTTGTGAACTTGTTTAAAGCAATTGCCATCAAATCAAAGAGGGTGTTTAATTCCATTTCCCATTAAAACAAAGTGCTATGGTGTTAAATTTACATTTTGGCAACAACTTTCTTTTGGAAAGCAAAGCATACTGCCTGTTTGCTGATGGAACTGATGGAAGAAAACATTCATTATGTTGAGGGGTGCTGGAATGAAAAAGAAGAAAGTATGTATACTGTATGTATGTGTGTGTGTGTGTGTGTGTGTGTAGAATTGCTGAAATTCCATTTGAAATAAGACCCTTGTCAGACAGGCATGTTGGCTTACTGCAATTAATCCATTAATGTCAAATGTCTGGAGTTTAGAGTTCAGGTTACAGCACGGGGAGGTACATATTCATGTGGTTTTCAGAAAACAAGTGATGTGGGTTGTGTGTTTAAAGTCATGACATAGGAACATTAGGAATGTTGTGATCATTGTAAAAAAAATTATATTCTTCCGAATTGTCAAAGCTTTTCTATATTAAGGCCTTTTACATCTACGTTCCCCAAAGCGAACCGAAAGAATAAAAAAGTAAAATAAATCACTTTGACTCTGTATACCGCTTTTAACTTTAAAAATGTATATAATACAGTTGCTGTAACATTAATTAAGGTGAAAGACGCACATATTTAGTTTATATTTAGATATATTGAGTTGAGTGACACAGCATAGGTACCATGTAATAACATTGACTTTTGATTAATTTTTTATTCTGCAATGTATATTTTTTTTTATTTACACATTTATGCATTTGACAGACATTTTTCACTGTTTACTCACAGTGCACACTTTTAGCTCTCTTGCTACCCAGCAATTTGTAAAATTACTTGTCCGTGATGCTATCTGCCATGCGTTACATATGGAGGTCAAATTCCATGCATCTCCTGTGCTGATATGTGTACTAAAGCCCTGACACAAGCCATATAAAAAAGGTTTTTAGATGAAGATATTTTTAAGTGATGAGGTGATTTGAAACTATTACAGTACGAAAGTGACTTCCACAACTGCAAGCTGTCACCCATTTTGTGTAAGCTTTTAGAACATCAGAGAAATCCATAAACAAGACCTTTAATGGACAGAAGGATCTTCTCATATGAATTTAGTGGAAGACACATGGCGGGACATGTAGATAACACATGGAGTCAATTATAAAAGCTGCGGATGAGCCTAGACAGATCTATCTACCAGACAGATTTTCACTGTGGAGGTTAGAGAAATGCTAGGTTTTTGTTGCCAATATTTTTCTGTATCAGCATAAAGTCTTTAAGCTTTACTTTACAGCATTGTTTTACCAATGGATAGCTTATAACTTGTTAACTTGTTTGCCTTTGTCTTTCAAGGCATTGATGCCACTAACTTCACCAACTCACCAAAAATCTACTAAGAAGCAGCCTGGTACCTTGTACACTTGCCTTTTCCACTTAGAGGTGGTGTTAAGACAGCCAATCATATTAGTCAGTGCTTGCCATTTTTATGTGCAATATCCATCAGACAGTGTAAGACAGAGTGTAAAAGTGTTACTGTATACACCTGAAACCACTTAGCTATAATACACTACCGCCAGGAGCTCAGTTTTTGTTTAATTATGAGAGCCATAAACTTGGTTGAGGGCAGCTAACATATAGTACAGTAAATACTCCAGAAGCAACCAAATGTCAGGAGATATTTGCTCTACAACTTATCAAATGCCAGTATGTCTAGAAATGATGGTTAATAATGATATCACCATCTGACAGTTTCATGATTAAGCTAAAATGTGGATGATGACTCAGCAGATTTTAGCATCAGTGATATCGTTAGGCCAATTGCACAGATGAGATGGCCATGACTGATTGGTTTGTGGTGTTAGAAGTTAATTATGACAGATGTAAAGAAGGAAAAGACAACCTGGGTATCCTCTGGTCCACTAATGATCCAGGACAAGTAGGAATGGAGGTTGGTAACCCCAAGCCTCTTTCATCTTCCTGTACACACCAAGACAAAACCTCCTTAGCTGCTGTGGAGCTATTTTAAGCCTAATCACCCTTTTAACTTAATGCATAAAATTGCAGATAGCTGAATACATTACGCAGGATGGATTGTGCTTTCATACGTAAATGCTGGCCTGTGTTACCTTGAGTATCAGTCAAATGACTATTGCTCGGCCATCTTAACAATACCACAGTCACAGCGGCTGAATTAACGAGCACAGGTTATTCATAGCGTAAATGATCTTTCTTTTAGCGTTTAGTGGTAATCACTCTTAAACACTGAGGTGCACAAGGTGCCTTTGTGGGCTTTGCTAATTAAAGAGATGCAGGCACTTTACATGTTAGTTTCATATTTATATGTCTTCATTGTTATAGTCTATCCATTCTTCCTTTTTTCTGCTTCCCTCACTTTCTGTTCTCTCTGTTTCTGTTCTTTGTACCATGGTAATACCATTGACTTTATAATATCATTATATTCTTTTGAAACTTTGGAGTACTTTATCAATAGTTATATTATTGGAATTATTGGAAAGAGATATTTTTCCAATAGAAAAATATTCCATATAACAATGTCCAATTATTCTGTAACTTATTATAATAATATTCCATATGTTAACCTACCTCAAATTATTATGTGAACATGACACCACAGTGCCCTGTGGTTTTATTTGAAATAATCTGCATTACCATATAAATACCATAGTACAGTATATAAATGTACATAGTCTTCCACATTCCACATACTGTGGAATTACTTTCTGAAGATGTATTAGGGTTAATACCATGATTTGTTTGTTCATGCTGTTCTGTCACATATTTGGAATACTATTTAAATAATATGAACATAATATTAATCTGTAGATAATATACAAATAAACTGTAGATATTGCAATAATCTGTAGATATTGTGGTGTACATCAAATGACCACAGAATTATGATCAGCATATTTTAACAAATATACCATAGTATTTATCTAGTAGTATGGTATTATCACTCATTCCACCACTATACTATAACAAACTATAGTACATTTTGTACACATCTTTATTATTTTCTTTTACTTATTAATGCCTAGATGAGAAAACCAGAGTGTGAGGATGAGTATATATGACATGCAATATAAATCATGCAGTGGTTTGATCCAGTGAGGGTTGCATGTCAAAATCCAGTTTAAAAAACACACACACAAAGCACAATCATGAGCTTTCTGGTCCTTGACATGTTTTGCACCGAGCAGATACAATGTCACAACGCAGAATACTGAACAGGCTGAGAGGTTTGATTATTGCAAGATTCAGAGCATGTAGATTTGTATTTCCTTGAACTGTGCCATCTGCCTGGGCTTTATGCGCTCATTCTTTGTGTTTGCTGGGCTTTGAGTCCCTGCACTTCAGTGCAGCAGATTTGCGCATAAGCTTTGAAAGCCTCGTGTTCACAGTATTCAGTACATGTTGATTAAGAAGGATTCTCAGACATATGGGAAACAATGTCATTTCATATGCTTAACAGGCTCACTAGATTCTTTCATTTGTCATTTCTTTCAATAACAAACCAAGGCTAAGACACCCCTCCCCCCCTCACAGGTTCAACATGCTTGATCAGGGAATGGAAATACTTAAAGTGAAGTGGAAAGAGACGGTCTCCACTTATGTACTGTGATGGTCCTTTCAACTGTAGGCTTTTTTGGCCCTGTGGACATGAACAAAATATTAAACATCTCAATTGCTATAAACCTTACTATTTTCAGTGTTGTTGGTAACAACGTACTGAAAAACAATTAAAGTTCACTAGTACACTAACATTTAAAAAGTCTGTATTTGGGCACAAACTTTGTAGTAAAAATGTTACCACATGAGGCATGAGTTGATTAAAAATTGATTAAAAATATTTTGTTGAAAAGGTTTATGTTGAAATCTGTTTTAATAAAAATTCCCACTGGGACATAAACGTGCCCACAGTTGACTAAACACATTTGAAATTGAACTGTATGTATGGGCCTTCCTTTCAGTAAGTTTAGTAACTCTACACTTACAAACACAGACCTTTGATGTTATGAGTTTCATTCTTCCCTGCTAGCAGTACCAAGCACAGAGTCCTGATACAAACAGAACCTCAAAGACCTCAAAGGCCATCGAGCCACATGTGTTTGACTTGACTTTTTTAAAATAAAGTTTTAATGAGCGTCAAAAATGTAATTCTCTGGTTCTGTGTAGGAGATTTGATTGGCTAATCGCAGGGTTGGCACTGGATAGACTAATCAGTAGCCTCCACAGTGCAGGATTGCTTGGTTAAAGGATCAGAAGAGGTTTAAAAGGACTGCGGCCTCAGATGTTGCTACCAGTTGCAAAAGAATGATAACAGTTGCGGCTTTAGTTTGGATTACGCCACAGGCCTGGCACTCAGCCTTCCCACTTGCTTACACTTCCAACAACTACCCCTACGTTTCAAATCACCTGTAATCATTTCCAAACCTTGTTCCACAGTCCTCTTAGTTTCTCTCGGTGACATGCTCACAGATGTTTCAGAAACGCTGTTCGTCTTTCAGGAGGGGGTAATAGATTTCTAATTGTTTTCTTACGGTGTAGGGGCTTTATTTTGCTTAGCTAATCTCTGTTTTACTTCACGTGTTTTCTCCTAAGAATCGGCTGGGAGCTTAGCGGTCTCTGAGCATGCTCCATTTAGCACTCTGAAAACAAGTCAGGAATCTCGGAATAGATGGTGGGAAGATGTTTTTGGGAGATGGTCCAACATTTGAGTTCACCGTATCGCATCATATAAAAAAGTCGAGAAAGAGGGAGATCATGAGACAGCTTTGTTTTTGCAGAATGTGCATGTACATAGAACTGCAGTTTAGGTCTGTCAGGATGGTAAACTGGAATTCCAAGGAATTTTTCCAAAAGCACACAAGGTGAAACCTGGGTCATTCATTAAGTACCTTGATGGAAGAACCATATAGTTCTACTGGCATCTTAAATATATTTTCAAATATAATTTAATGTAAAATATCACCTGTGCCTAACCACATGACCGCAGATTCAGGGTCACTGTTCTAGAAAACCTCACACAGGCGCACTCTGATAGAACTGCCAATGCCCGAGTCTCGCCTCAATAGCCAAATCTAAACAAAGAACAGCAGCCATAGGAAAAATAATTATGGCTGTCCAAGTGAGAGAACGCTAAATGCAAACAGAGGTTGTGGGGGCTGTAATTCAGCATTCAAGCCTAGACATTTTCCATCAATATCTGTCGCGAAGGTCTTTAACGTATTTTAAGTGAGAAAACGGGCCATTTATGCTATGCCAGCGAACGGAAATAACAGCCTCTAACATGCACCTCAGCAGAGTCGCTTTTGGTTAATGTTTGTTTATATACCATTTGCATGCTAATTGTGTTAGAACGGTCACATGGCAACCCATTGTGCTATACATTTTAATGAGATGCACACAGCTGGAGTTACAATAATGTATGATCTAAATTCACCTGAGATATTTCATATCCCACACAGCGGTATCATACATCATTAAACCTATTGCACATGCATGTGTGTAGAAGAAGCAGTCATGCATATTGGCATTTATCAAGGCTTATTGTTTGAGGTGTACAGACTATTTTATCCCAATCATGCAGGTGGTTTAGATAATTTTTAGTACTTGGCAACTGTTCCAGACTCTGTTCCATATGGGCTTACACACACATACAGGAATTCCCGCATTACACTTGGACCAAAAATAACATCTTTCACACCAGCCAATAGTGATGAATTATGAAAATATACCGGCAGTGAAACTGTATTTTACATAATATTATTGAAAATATGTTTGCCCATATGGCAATGGAATTGAATGATAAATTAATGCTAAATAATCATATAAAATGAGAATACATAAACATAAATACACATTTTGATTTTTTTTTGTTTTACAATATTTTTTGTTTAAAAACAGAAAACTGAAGATATTGTAGAATGGTACTCGTAATAGTATATGCACCCCAGAAGTAAAAGTTGTTAGAAGACTTGGGTCTTGATGCTTTCTTCAGTAAACAATGGCTTGATTTGAATTCTCAGTGAGTTTTTGTGTGTGTTAATTTTGGATCCTGCGCACACACATACCAGCCAAGCACCCTTTTCTTTTTTCTGGTAATTTCCAGAATGCCTCTAGAATGAGATTTTATATGGAGGATTAATGTTGTCTCTGTGCTGGCAGTTGTTTGAAGTGCAGGCCTACTGTGTCTTCGTGAGGGGCCCTTAATGGGGAACAAGTAGATTAAAGGCATGAAAAGGTCATTAAGCAGGCAAGTTTTGGGCAGGACTTGCTGCTAGATCTGAATGGTCTAGGTCTCGCGTGTTTAGTCTACAAGCTTTTGCTTTTCCTCCTCCTTGTTCTCCATATCCTTTCCTCCACCTCCCCCCATGACCACACAGGGAAGATAATAGGCCTTATATTTGGGCCATCCATCAGTGCCTTATACTACACAAAGCAGTTCTCTCTCTCTCTCTCTCCTCCTCAGTCTGTAAATGTAAAGCCCTTACGCATATACACATTGGGGAAAAGATGCAAAAATTACCTCTTAAGTTAAAAATGTGTTTTTTTTGTCTCACATGACGGATAACGTGTCTGGCACCTCACTTTGTATCCACTGGAGCCATTTACAATGGATATTATTTTTCACCCTCCATCTGCAGATAAACATGACCTCAATATGCACATCTGTCTTTAGTAAGGGATGTAAATTACAAAAATGAATTAGGAGAGAAAGATTTACTGAGAAAAAACAATGATATGTCTTTTTTCTCCCTCGTGTTTTCACTTTCTCTCCACCCAAAGGCAACTCCACACGAGACGTGGGACCATCATTGGGTTTGAAGAAGTCTAGCTCCTTGGAGAGTCTCCAGACAGCTGTGGCTGAGGCGACGCTCAACGGGGATGTTCCTTTCCACAGGCCCCGCCCCAGAATCATCAGGGGCAGGGGCTGCAATGAGAGCTTTCGGGCAGCCATCGACAAATCGTACGACAATCCTGGTGTAACCATAGTCAATCCCGAGGAAGATGACGAGGGCATGGAGACGTGTAAGTATGGCTTCAAGCCCCTAGCAAACATTTCCTGTCAACTTAATGCTATTGCTCATACATAAGCGTAGGGATTTGAACAAGCCCCTATCCCTCAGTACTAAACTTTGGCCTTGCAGTGATGCCCTAAATCATGCAGCTTGTTGAGGATGGATGTGCTTTTACTGTTCTAAGCAATTAAATTTCCACCTAACAGTTAAACAACAGTTCATTAGGCTTGCATTAAATGAGTGATCTAAACCATTGGGACATGAATATCATAGGATTTGGGAATTGCTCTTTCGATTTGGGTCAGTGTGCAACAGCTTACTAAAGGCCACTGAAAACACTTTTGCAACACATAGTGAGGTCCTGGCAACCACCCGCAACATCCTAGCATCATGTTTCATAGGCAGGCACCACTCTTCCAATAACTCAGTCTAAACAGTGCATTTTTATTAATTCCTTTACCTTATCCCTGTGTTTTCTCGTATATATTGGAAATGGCAGGTCATGTAATCACTGCGCTATTACCATAATTGCCCAAGCACCATTAAGCCAGTGTGACACAATATCAATGCCAATTACATCAGTTGTCTTGCACAATGAGTATCACAAATCATCCAGCGACTTAGTTTCAGTTCATAGTCAGCACTCAGTAGGAAAACAAGGCTGCAGGTCCCACAGGAATGTGTTCTCCTATGCTGAAGAGTAGAAAAGCAGAAGAGATCGCTCCTCACCATAAGTAGGTCAAGCCTTCACTCCAAGACTCAAAAGGAAATAAACAGCCAATAAGCATGTGTGTACATTTCAGTATTTATTTCACTCATGACCAAATGAATTTCCAGACGCTGGGCATTTTTCCTTAATGGGACCTTTAAGGAGTTTTAAATGGATCTTTCTTAATGCTTTCTTTCTTAAATGAGTTATGAATCGTTTACTTCATCTTTCTTCACAGCGCTTAATATTTGTGGCTTTATCTTAGCGGTTCAATGATTGCTTGTGGCAGTGATTTGTATTCGCTTCATATTTTAGATGATTATTTAATTTAGCAAGTCTAATCCATGACACAATCTTCTGCACTAAACTATTTTTTTAAATTGAATGTATTGCCTTGTGATGTATATTAATTTAACACAAATTGTTTCACCCTATCAATCCCAACATTAAGTTTGTTTGACAAATATACATTTACTATTAGGAAATGTTTTGGTTATAAAATGTGAAAAATACACTACAGTGTCAAAAAATGCATGTTAACTTAAACAATTTTTAAGCAATTTTTAAGATGCTATTATATAATAAATACATGTTTACTTATATAGCAACACCATTAATTAAAAAGAGAAAAGATTATTGGTGTATTAAGCATACAGTGGTGCTATCTGGTAAACCTGTTTTTACATACAGTAAATGTGTGTCTTTAAATTTCAAATTTCACGTACTGCCCCCCTCCTTTAAATATGCAGCAAATACTTATTTTTATAACTTAACATTGTTTAAAAAGTTTCCCACCTCGAGACTCAGGAAATAAAGTGATAAAATGTACACATAACAAAAAGTGAATTAAACATGTTCCTAGTTCTGTCATAAACTGGTCAGCCAGGTGTCATTCTCACCCAGTGTGTGTTCAGACAGACTTGTCTAGGAAATAACACCTGCCAGAATAAAAAAGAAAAATCACACTGTTACTTCCCCATTAAAAGATTCCATTTAAAAAGAAAGCGGAAATAAAAAAAGGATTTGCCTGAATCCCTTTGTTCTTGTAAGCTATGTCCACATTGCGCTAAATACTGTCTTATCTCTTCCGGAGAGCAATAGAGTGCAAATGCGTACGATTCCATGGTTGAAGCATATTGCATTTCTCTGCTTTCGATATTCAAATAACTCTGTTTTTCAATTTAGATAAGAGGAACCTGCCTATGCCTGTCACCGAGGTTAATAGTCAAAAGTTGACAGATAAGGGCCGGCTTTTTCTTTTCACACAGACACTTTTATTTACATAAAATGTGAATTTGGCATCACCCGAGGAAAAATGTGTCACCACAAGATATCCAGCAGAGAAAATGAGTTACACTGTGTTTCACTATGTTTTATATTTTCTAAATTTCAGGCTTAAGCGTGCTCGGCTCTTTTCAAGACTATTAGAAGTGATCTGCATTCTGAAGAAGGAATGAATACCGTGACACGTCCAAAAGAAGCGTCTAATGATGCCTTTTGATTGTCGTGTCTAAACATTTACTACTCAGTCCTGCGCAGCTGAAATTTGCTGTTAATTACCCTAATTTGTTTCTTTTCACATTTCAGTCAACAATTAGCAAAACCGTAACTTACTGCGATAACCATTTTGATGAAAACGCTATTGATCTGTGAAGTTGCTGCTGTATTCATGACTTTGAATCTTCTTTTTCAAGTTAATGAGGGATGTTTATAAATGAAGAGGGCACGGTCTAATTTATACTTCCTGCTTTCCATATTATTTTCCATTTTATCTTCTTTGATTCCATCTTCACGAGATCAGTTTTCTGGACGCATAAAGACAAACTGAGAACTTCTCGTCCACACTTGGACTAAAAACTATCTGGCCCTCCTAGGGGGCCGAATTATTTTCATCAAATGTGCTCTCCGAGATGGTGCCATTAGGAACTGTAGAAATGAGCACAGCCGTTCAATTTCAAAGCCTGGTTTTAATTGCCACATGCAGCTCAGATGTGGAGATGCGTCGTCTTTGCTATTAGCTATCCGATAAGCAGAGAAAAAGTGATTAAAATGGCATCCAACCAAACCTTGTTAGCGTTATCATGTCCTGAACTAAAAAAATTTTTTATAATAATACATTGGGACTAAAAAACAGTAGAAAAAGAGGCATAGACAATAAAACAAAATTTAATTGTACAATTGTTAACCTGTGATTTATATTTTTATTCTTGTGTTACATTCCCACATTCAGATTCTCAGCTGCAGAACAGAAAAATGCTGATAACTACTTGCAAGAGTGAATTAAGCAAAAGTATCAGCCCAGAAATGAACACCGGACCTCTTCCCCTCACCAGCATTTAACCGCTCATCTAAGCATGCAAAATGATACATGATGGTTTCTCGCTTTGAAAAAAGTCTTTCTTCCAGCCATCAAAGATGTAACTTGCATCAGAGATCGGTTGAGTATTAATAAGCCCTAATCACACAGGCATCTGTCATGACTGCCGCATCTCCGCTGTTACATCACTCCATTGAAAAGCACTTTGCTTTTAGTGGCCCATCATTTTTCTCGCTTTTCCGAACGTTTTTAAACCTACAATTAGTGACAAATTAATTACTTTCAGACCATCAGGAATGGAGACAGTGGCTGCAATCAGACGAGCGCTAAAATGGAAATGATCAGCCAGCTGCCGTCCCTTGTGATTACGCTGATATGAAAAGTATCGCTAAGATAGGTGATAGGACACAAATTAGCATTGCAAACGATACTCAAAAATAAAACGCTCCCGCTGAGACTTATTCTTGTATTTCTACAGCAACTTCAAGCTGCCGGCATTAATAAATCATTAATGAAATATATCTTCTCTTTGACTGGAATCCATAAAATTTAGCTTTACAAAATTCATGGGCTATCAGAGTCCGAAGTGCTTTGAGAATACGATCTTCCTGTTGCTCATCCATTAGAAGAGCTGAGCCCTTTGTCTCCCAAACAAACATCTCAACAGCCCAGTGACGTGATAAAACAGCTCAGTTTGCCAAGTTATTGCTCATTCTTTCTGCAATGACTTTCAAGGAGGCTTCAAAGTCTCTGGTGAACTAAAATATGGTTGATGATTTATTGTATGCACATTGCTCGGGGAAACAAGTTGAAAATAATTTTCTCTCTGAGAATAGGCCCATCACTGAGGAAAGATTTTATCAGGGATCTTCCTGTTCTTTTGTGTACGCGCCTCAAATAAAAATATCCCTGTCAATCGATAAGCAACATCCTAACTCTTTATATTCTGACTAAGTATCGTCTAGACAAGGACTTCTGCAGTCATATAAAAAGTCAATAAAAGACCTTTGCAGTAAAAACGAACATAGTCGTTGATACAGACTATAGACGGGCCCTGTGAAGACCTTCAGAGTACTGAGATGAATAGAAGATGGACTTCCTCTGACGCTCTGTATCTGGGCCTTTTGAACTTCTGAGCTTACTTCTTCAGTATGTTTTATTGGGTCAGTGAGAAATAACACTAATAGGCTTCCTGCAGTGCTTCTGGGTAACTGAATTTGGCTGAGATGTTCGTGCTTTGGTGGCGAATATGACCCTTTGAAAGCAAAAAGATAACGGGCTCCTTCAGACTTTAATAACTTCTGAGGTAAAACTCAGCTAAAGAAGAAGTTAAGAAAAAATTTGGGAGAAGCAAAGAGCCTCTTGTAGATATGCTAGACAAGTAGTTTTATGAGGTAAATATTTCATTTAATTTCCCAAAACCCACCACCATTAATGCTAGGGTGTTGTTGGGGTATTCTGGGTGGTTGCATAAACCTCTTGTAATTGCAATTAAGGTGTTGCTTATGTCCTTAGCATTAACAGCATAAAATAAGTTATGCAAAATAATGCTTAGGGTTAGCAAGTATCATTATCCTAAAAAACTAGACGGCATTCCAAATAGTTTAAAAAGTATTTTGAGGACAAACCTATTAGCAGCAGTTGTGCAATTGCTCACTTTTGGGATCAAATGATTCATTTGGCAAATCCAGCCTGATGCTAATAAACGTTGCTCTGTTTTTGTCAATTCTCAGAAGCTTAGTGACTTAATCACGGTTTTACTCAACTTTCCTGTTTCTATCTGTGTGTTTTTTTTCTTATCATCACAGTGGAGGAAGACACAGAAGAGAGCTCACGGTCGGGCCGTGACTCAATTTCAACAGCGACGGACCTTTCCCTTCCGCCCAGCGGAATGGCCAACATGGAGAAACAGGTGAACGGAAAAGACAGAAAGAAGGAGCGAGAAGGAAAGGACAAAAAGGACAAGAGTAAAGCCAAGAAAGGCGTGCTGAAGGGTCTTGGTGACATGTTCAGGTAGTGTGAACAGCCCTAAACACAAAAATCACTTCATTTATATTGCACTAGTGTAACATGATATCTCCAGTATTTTTAAGCATGTAGAACTTTGATACTGATAGGAAGACCTCACCCTCTCCTTTACTCCTGCTGTTGTTTGTGGAAGCCAAGGGCAGTTTTGATCAAGATTGTGTAATAAGACAATATGTTTTATTCATCAATGCATAGATTTTCCACTCCAGTTTGGCCTTGGCAAAACACAAACTTCATACACATCTCTTGACTACTAATGTAAAGATGTGATTTGATTGCAAAATATAATATATAGGTGCTTACAAATAGCATGAAAGTTTGGATAGAATGTGTTTAAAAGTGCATTGCTGTAAACATTGTGCGAGACTTTTGTCTTGAGTTGTTTGAATTTCATCCCAACCATCGTTTGCAAAGTTACCAACAACTTCACCTCACAAAGAGGTTAAATCAACCATATGGGAATGGGCTCATTTTAAAAATAAATCAGTGTGGAGAATTAAGATTTGTTCGGCTTCCCAACATAAACCAGTCTGAAGTAACCCAGCTAAGCTCATCTGGAGGGACGAGGCAGGTACAGATAAAATACGTTTGGGGGCCGCCGACATAAAAAGGTCTTCCCTTCTGAGCCTCCCTTCTGGGCTCTTTGAAATAGAGGGTCATGCATCCCAATGCAAGCGTTTACCAATGCCAGGCTAATTAAGCTGGGGTTCCATTAATTATTCAGATTTTTTGCTTATTTGAATATGGCAAAAAATAATTCATGCACTTATCTGCAAAATAAGTTGTTTTGGGGTGGCTTAGCGTAATGGGATTAGTTAGCTTAGTGCATGGCATGCTGTGCCGTAATGAACAATAAAGACGACAAGTGTTTCCGGGTCATGTTTTGAGCTCTGAAAGGTTGGTTATAGTTCCCCCTTGATTTGTGCTCTACCACCCTTTTAATTTACAAGACTATAGTCAAATTCTAAATTATGGCCTGTGTTTTGAGGTTTTTGATTAATTAACTAGATGGTGGGGACTGTTTCTAGAATAAAAGTGCTGCTTGCATATATGGCAAACTCGATGCCACAATGGGTGGTTGTTACAACGTTAGTTGGTAGTTAGAAATGTTAAGAGTGTTAGAAATGTTAATGCATTCCTTGTTAAGTCGTTTTGGGTGGTCTCCAGGGCATCGCTAGTTGGCTGCCATAGTGTTTACAAGAGCTTTGCTAGGTGGTTGCTGTGATGTTCTTGGTTATCACTGGGGGATTGCTAGGCAGATGCTTTGATGATATGGGTGATCACTAGGGTGTTGCTTTGTGGTTATTATGATAAGTGGTTACTAAGACATTGCTATTGTGTAGTATAACTGCTGCCCCGTGTGAAAAGAACGCAACATCTCTGTGACAGATTTAAGTCTTATGATAAGTTCATTTCTGAGATGTTTAACCTGTTTTTTATTTTGTTGAATGATTAAGATGCCAAAGTTTTGTGTAGAATAAGTTTAGTAGTAGTTAAGAGTGATGCTTTGCTTTACAAGCTCCACTAATTAGTAATAAAGTAAGTGTATAAAGAGTTCAGCATTCATTTTAATCAGCTTTTGGGAGCAGGGGCAGGACACTTGTGTGTATATCCCTCTCAGCTTTTGATCTAACCCCTTGTTTTCTTTAATCATATCCTCATTAGATTCACATCTGTGTGTTCCTGTAGCTCAGTTGTGTTCCCATAGCTCAGTTGGTAGAGCTTTCCGTTAGCAGTACAAAAGTTTGTGGGTTCGATTTCCAGGGAACACAAACACAAACCAAGTCGCTTTGGATAAAAACGTCTGCCAATTGTTAATCTATGCCCACTTCACAGCTGAAGTGTATGGTAAGTCCATGGTTAAAGAGTGACTGGTACTCGTGCCCCAAGGTCATGGCGACCTCATCATGCTGGGAAACTTATGGTCAGATTGTTCAGACTCATGTTATACTGGGTTTTTAAAACACCTGGTGCATGCAGAGTGAAGACTGACCTCCTCGAAGGAGAGAAGTTGGATTTATGGCCTCAGTGATGGGGCAAAATGAGCTTCAGGTGTCCCTCATCGGTCTCTGCCAGCAGTAATCAGCTTCCAAGGTCGCTGTTCTTCTACTTTGTTAGGGTTTAAGCACCAGCGCTGATGAAGTTCTATTCTATTTGTACTGATTTTCAGATTTGTAATAATGTTATGTTTCTGCTCTAAAAGTATCTACTAGTGTCCAATTTTTGTGAGAACTTACATTTTCACTATTGCAAAACTTGTTACCACCATATGAGTGCATTGTGGGTGGTTGCCAGGGTGTTGTTATGTGATGGCTAAGGCATTCTATTTTTTAGCTTGTTGCTATACTGTTGTTGTGATGATTTTGGTCAAAGCTAGGTGATTTGATCTGAAAAGTAAACAATAGTATAACACTATAACAAAAGTAATTGCAATACTAATTCTGATGATCTTAGCAAGCACCACCAATTAATAGATCAAGTGAGCAAAACCTCCACCACAGTAAAGGACTGGGAGCCGAATTTACATTTATTTCATGTGTAAAAGTTTTAAATGTTCATTAGGAAACAGTTCTGGCCCCTATTGAGCACCACAAATGCTCAGCACAGAACTCGGTCCTCAGGTTCTTATTACATCTACTGTACCTCTCCTCAGCCATCAGACACACCCATCACCAAGATCACACACAAATGTGCCCACATCTCACCAAGAGAGTATGGATCTCGCTCATTGCGACTTTTTGTTTACACACATACAAATTCACTCTTGCAGCAATATACACTCATTTGGCATCTCTCAAGACCCTTTTTAACTGTAGCCGTCCTTTAGTCTTTCCATCTCTTCCATCTCACTAAGATGCACACACACTCTCTCTCCCCCAAGGAGGTCTCAGAGGCGCTTGCAATACACTGCAATTTGAGCTCATCTGCATGCGTGGGTAAACGTGTCTTGATGAGCTCTGTGCTTAATGGACATACTGATTGGTAGAGCATTAAAATCAACAGAAAGAGAGAGAAAGAGACAAGATAAGAAAAGAGAGGGAGAAATCTCAAAATGAAAAACACTGATGAGTCGAATGCCTGACCACAACAAAGACACAAACAAAAGGATACGCAAGATGTATAAAATAAAAATCTGGCTGATGCTCGTTTCAAAGAGGTTCTAGAATTTATTTATTTAGAATGACATTGATTGTCCAAAGTGAAACATTCCATCCAAAAGTTACATTTCTTTAAATATTTACTCAAATATGTATGACTTTCCTTACACAGTGGATTACCAAAAATAATGTTTGTAATGACATGAAATAGAATTAATAGATTTTTCATTTTTGGGTGAATTCTGCCTTCAAAGCTAATTGCCCAACCTTTTTTAGGAAACACCTAAGAAACAAAATAATTTATTTTGGACCCTGGTTTAACTGTACAGCACGTTTACCCTTGTGACGCTACCAACTTGATGTCAGCTTGTTAGGAGATCTCCCCTCAAAGCATATAGTTATGAGATGAGTGTGTATCTGAAGGGTATTAGATCTCATGCCTGACTGCACACATGTCTAATGAATATCGTAGGTCATCTCCATCCACTGAACAACCACATGCATACAAGCATTCAACAAATGACCTGGAAAGAGGGAAGATGTCATTGTCGTTGTCTTCTCATGCCCTACAGGCTTTATTATACAAGAGGTACAAGGGAGTCTGGCATTATTTTTGATATGGTCTTTTTTCATTTGCTTGTAATCATATAAGGCCTGTTTAGATGTCCGCAGCTCACCCCAGGCCTTGTTTGCATGCCAGACGGCTCAGTGCATTTAGACAAAGTAAGGAAAGAGGCAATTAAGTTTTATTTATGTGTGACTGTCCACATCAACAGCATGTTCCCTGCATGTACGTGTGTGACATTGAATGGTGGTGGGAACATGGCGGACAGGAAATAAGACATGCTGATTGACGTTGCAGAACAGACATTACAAACAAAGGTTTTTAGAACAGAGCTCTATCTATAATCACAACATCACTTTTCTCCCATTTATGTTAGTGTTAAATGTTTAAAATTTCAGCCTCTAGTGCTAACTTCGACTTGCTGTAGACTTATTCACCACCTCATACAAATGCGTGTGCATGACATCATCACTTGTAGGCGGGGCCCCATTTCATGGTTTACTGAGGCACCATCAACACTTCAGTACACCACTGGGGCCACCCTGAGCGTTGTCTACTGGAAGAGTGGAAGAATGAAAGATAGAAACGTGAGTAAAGACTTAAACGAGTGCAGTGGAGTGAACTGGGGCACAGGAAGGAGGCGGAGCACACAGGAGAAAGAAAATGATTCCTGTTTTTACACGACTGGTCATGGCAACTTTGGCTTGAGGGTGGACATGCCTCTGCTGCTTGCATTAGTGGACACTATTTATAGCATGTAATTGGTAATCTTGATTGCCCCCCACACATACACATTTAAAAGCAGAGGGGGGGGGCACATTTAATTACCCCCACCTCTGCTTCAACCTCATTTCACCCCATTTACTGACCTTCAATGTAACCATCCTGCATTATCAACTGACACATTCACCCTGCCTGAAGTGACAACCCTCTGGGACCTCTGGGGGTCCAAAGGGGAAAAAAGCAAAGATACCTTGGCTAAACCCCGCCCCCTCAATCATCTTTGTTTTTTTCTCCCTGGGTGAGCATGTTGCTGAGGAGGATTATGGGTAATGGTACCTCTCAGAAGACAGATGCGCAATCTGTTTGCTTTATCTGCTATTGCATTTGGGCAGCCAGATGTACTAAAGCACTACATGGCCGCTCATTAGCCTAACATAAACACAGGATGCTTTACCTAGAAAAGATAATAATGTCCACATTAGACAGCAGCACACCAGCCGAATTGAAAGCTTTGATGGATGTAAGCTGTGGAAAATGGCATTAATAACAGTTTTTTTGTTGTCCCCTCATTATAGTAAGGAAAAAAATAATAGTATAAAATAATGATGAAAAATCTTGATCGTTAAAATTATATTTCTTCCCCACCCTAGCAATTAAAGGTGTATAATTTCTTACATCACTAGCAGCTGTAAATAGACTAAACTTTCCCAAAGCCTCCTACCAACTTTTCCACCCCTCACCTTCCATTGATTGAACAAAAGGTAGCCCCACCCCCAAACTCATTTCATTGGTTGAGCCAATGTTGAGCTATTCAGAGCTTCAGAGAAATGCTTTTAAAGCCACAGATGTAAATCACCACCCATTGGTGACATTATTTTGATATTTAACATGATATTTTAGCACATATGCCTGGGCCTTATTCATTAACCACTAGCATTCCAGGAACTAAGAGTGCTAAAATAGCACTGCAATATGTATTGTTAGCATCTGTTAGCATGTTAGACTGTTCTGTCTTCCATAAACTAGCACTCAGAACAATGGGTCAAAAATTGTGCTGTGTAAATTGCGTTCAGAACCGATTTTGTGCACGTTTGTGCTGTTACCTGATTTACATAATTCCTTTAGCGGATCAGGTGCTAAAATAATACAGAGAGAGGGAATGTAAATACACAGTGCTGTCAGCAGGCACAATTCGTTTTCAGTCAATTTCCCCCCCAGTGTTTACACTTGGATGTTAACCTACGAGTTATAGTTGTCTCGGCATGAAAAACTGATATAGGAGAAGAATTTGCCATCAAAAAAATATTACACACTTCACCTTTAAGAACTGTGACAGCGAACAGGAAGTGAGACACAAAGGAGTTGGGATATTGCAAAGTGATCACTTGTCAAAATGTCAACACCTTGGGTGGTATCGCCCATCTGTCTTCTCCTTATGACAGAGTTATTGTTCGTGTCATGACCTCTTGAAATGAAAAGAAATTAAAACAAAAGATGTGAGATTGTCCCTCTGCAGGCTTAACACCAGGCTGTGTAAATATCATATCACTCTTAAAATAGTCCTCGTCGCGGTGGTCTGAACTGATTCATCGACAGGCTTCCTTCAGGGGTCACGGAGGAAACTCTGTAAGGACAAAGAGCCAGATATTCTCACCTTTATCCCACTATTCCATTACCCACCTGCCAATCACACAGTCCCTGCTCACAGCAGGAAGCACGAGGGTATAACCATGGCCGCCTTGGAGAAGATGAGCTCTCAGAGACCCAATAAAATAAATAAAGTAGTTGACATAACAGAGATTAATATTAAATATGAATGGAATTTAACCACACACTGTTTTATTAAGCATGTATGACACATATGGTCAGATTGCTTGTATATGTCTGTTCTGAAATGGGATATTTGGTCGGGTGGTCAGGGGTTAGATTATGACGTTGTATTAGCATTTCATCCTATTCCTTGAGTTCTTATAACCTATATACTTGGATAACAAATTTTGCATTTGAATTAGATGAAACAATAAGCATTTGTATTAGATCTGGTTATTATAGATAATTAAAACCATTAGCGTGAGCCAGCATTATAGTGCATTTTTAATATAAATTGTGGTATTCAGATTGTTTTCTTACTCTTATGATGTGAGTTTACCTTTCAAAATAGGAAACAAAATAAGATTTTACTGTCTGTACTGTTGTAAGACAATTTGCCAAGGTTCCTCAGAACATCAGAGGGTCTAAATGTTGGCATCCTGCTCTAGGTGGATAAGAAGCCTTTGGATGTGAACAGACACTGCGGGCCGCCCACCGAAGGGCCAGGGGTAATTGAGTTTGGAGCTTTCATGTCAGTGTCATGTCATGTCATCCCCGTGGGGTAATGATATAATCGAATTTGAAATCTCAGTAAAGTTGAAACCAGATACAATAGTGTATTTCCTGTAGCATCCCTAAACCTGGGCTCAAATCTGTAACAGCTTTTGTCAGAGGGAGAAATATGATACAGCAACATCTGTGTTGTACCTGCACACTTGTTTGAATGTTCTACTGAGTGCACACATATAAGCATACTTTGCTCTGATCGACAAACTAATACATTTCTAAGAGCTCTGATATGCGTCGTAGACAGTTACAAAGAGAAAAACTTTTTTGATTAACTTAAAAAGCACAGCTACTTTTTGCGTTTTGAATAGCTTCTCTTGAGATGTTGATATCCTAACGAGACAGCAAAAACAGCATGCGAAAAAAGCATCGCAAACAACTTCATCAGACAAACAGAGGCAGCGATCCAGACATTGTTTGTGTGATGAAGCCAGTAAGAGCGAATTATTAGAGTTTCAGCTTGCAGAGTCTGATGCCAAGTCTGATAAAACAGCATGTTTAACATGTTTGATGGATGGGAAAGTGACCACTGAGAATCTTTAGAATGGGAATAGAGAGAAAAACAAATGAAACAGAAATGCATGTTTGTCTTGTGCTACAGCATGTAAAGTGACCATAAGATGTCATTGTACACTTAACTAGTGATGGACAGTAGCATAATGTTATGAGAGGTTCCAAGTACTGTCTCCATTAGTGTGATGCAGAAAAACAGCTTTTATTTAGATGACAAGTACAGTATACATATTTCCAAGGTTGCCTAATAAAACATAACCTGCAAATCTATTTTAATATCGAGAACAGCTCGTGAATGACGGATGCGGCACTTTGAATGTGACGACTTGCATCATGAAAAATCTTGTACAAATGAAGAAGTGAAATAAAATGTCACACACCAAAAAAAAAAAAAATTTGAATAGTGATAGGCCGCAGCTTTAGAAACTGAGCCAGATTAGAAAAATTGGATGGGTATACAGGTAAGATTAGAGTAAAATGACAGTGCAGAATAGGAGAGGGATGTTTAAACTATTATATCAATTTCAGGTTATGATTATTTTTATGTTATGGTAATGATATATCAGAAGTTTTTTATATTTTTAGGTTTGTGATGTGTAACTGCACATCAGATGACTGCTCAGTAATGATATATATATATATATATATATATACTGTATGCATTATATATAAACATGATAGATACAGTATACAGTCATTTTACCCAGCACTAATGCATGATATTAAATGGAATCCTGAGAGTGTCACAAAGTAAGAAACGTCTTGAAACAGGCTTGTTTCAAGAGAAGAATAATGAAGCAGGAAAAAGTCAAAGGTTTCTGATGAAGGAATGAGAGACAATGAAGAGCAGTCGGATGTGTCAGACTTTTCTAAAGTACCTGTATGAGCTCGGTTGAGCAAACAAAACCATTCTTAGGTGAAATAGATTGGGCATATTTCCCAGATTTGACAAATGTGCTGCCTGTGTGATGTGGACATGGAAAATAAGAATCTACAAAATAAGTAGTTTTGACTCAAGGAACATATCATAGCAAGAAGATAAGGTTGTAAAAGAGATGCTAGCAAGGGAGAAGACAAATGATCAGTGTGGGTCATTTGGAGTCTCCGGTTTCACTACCTCTGTTTCAATCTATTCTCTGCTCAACTCTCTCTGTCTTCAGGATGTTTACATGTGGGATACCGCAATGTTATTAGGCAGATCACAAACAGATTATCGTTTATTACATGCCGGCAATATAAACTCATTGAAGTTCTTACTGGCACCATGGTGTAAGCTTTTAAATTAATTTGTGTGAATTTTTAATATTTTCAAAATCTTGGAAAGGCGCAAATTAAAGTTTATTCAGCAGTGAATTGTTAACACTGACAGCCTGAATACGGAATTGCATCTCTTGACACAATATACAACTTGTGAGAGGTACAGGCTGATGGAAAACTGATGGATGGCTGATGGATGGCTCACTTTGGGGCATAAGGTTGGCCATGAAAAGCAAATTTACAGTCTAAAGAATACTGGCCTTGAGACAGCTAATTCAACAAAGATGCAGAGACTCACTATGTACATCTATTTCAATTTACTTGATGCTAAGAACTCCTGACAACCAGAGAAGAGCTCAAATGTTTTTCAAACCGGCAGCTGACCAACTCAACCGAAGTGCAGTGGCATTCTGTATACACAGAACATAAATATAGCCATACTGCAGATCTCTATTAGCTGTGCTCCATAAATAGGTGGACCTCCATCTGAAGGCATTTCCTAAGCATTGCTGGTTCAGATCATTTTTGTGGTGTTCCAAGGTTGAGTAAGATCCCTTCTCAACCAGCCAAGCAGGCCGTTCTGATAAAGAAAGGGCATTGTTGAAAAACTGAAGATCTGTTGCAATTTGACACACATATTACAAAACCTAGTTGAAATGCCTGGTTAACAGTTACACAATGTCATGAATGCAATTATATACAAGCATTGTCTCCAAGAAACAGTCTATGTTTAATACAGGGCTGCATTTTTTCTTTGAGGAGAAATAAATTGGGCTGACATGCTCTTCAAGGGAGCTGGGACTAGCTTATCATTTGCTTTTAATGGATGTTGAAACACTTGGCTTGGCAGGACTAACATTGTTCTACAGATCAATACTGAAGCATTTCTCTGGAACCAAATTCAGTTCAAGGGTTCTGGCCCAAAGTGGAATGATTACCACACAAACCCTGCAGTGGCTGAAGAATTTATAACAAGCTGTCTTGAAGGTGGTGCTGTTTGGCTGCAAGAAAAGCCCAAGTTCTCCACATGTTACCCATTGAGAGATGAATATCTATTGAGAGCTTGGCAGCTAAGCTCAAAACAGGCCATGGTGCCTGACACAATGACTGCTGACTGTATTCTCTGAAGCGTTACCTTTAGTCTGTAAACCTGCACTGAAGTCACAGGTTTCAGAGCAAATAAAGTTGGGGCCCTACATTGTAAGTTAAAGCGGCAGCTCCAGGAAGAATATGACAAGAATGTATTTCTATCACATGACGAGGAATCAGGGCAGAACATACAGATATTATTTCTGATATTATATGAAGGTAGTCGGTGAAATTTATATGAATTTAAACTTAATTTAATTAATCTGAGAATTAATCTCAAAGTAATGGCTTGCAGAAAAGAGCCCAATGTGCATCTGGTCAGGAAAATAATGGTGATATGGTTGTTTTTTAAATTGCAGTGTATAATTTCTGCACCACTAGTAGCATCAAACAGAATTTAGTACATCAAACAGTCAAACAGTAGGTTTTTTTTGGCTGGTGCCACTGGTGGAACAAGAGGACCTCATTGTTCAATAATTGCCAGTGTTTAAAACTGAAAACCGTCTTGCCTAAATATAAAATTTGCATCTTTTACTTTTATTTAACTTTTTAGTTATTGTTTGCCTTTTTTTATTGAACTCTCCCTTTTATTTTCTGTTTGTCTTTCTTGCCTTCTTTGTCTATTTCATCTGTGCTTTGTGCAGCAGATCATAAATATAGAAAGTAATTAGCTTTTACATAGATGATTTGATACCATTCAGAGTGGAATTATGTGTATCAGTTCTTTCAAAGGAAGACAATTACGATCACACTCACCACATTTCTTCTTTCCTGTCAGATACACGTTTTAAATCCTGTGCTAAATGAAAGATTCCTTTTCTTTTTCTTTTTTCTACTCTGTTCTGTTGTTCCCTAGGTGATGATGTCTTAAGTGGCTGTTGTTCAACTCGTTTGTCTTGAGGAGGTTGTAATTGGGCATTTCTTTGGCACAAGGGAGCGAATGAAAGAGAGAGCTTGAAGAGGACAGAACAGTTTGGTTCTTTTACAAGGTTGTTCGAAGGGGAAAAGCAGGAGTGCTGCAGTGCAATCAACTGCTGTTATTCTGTAGACTATAGTCTACTATAGACTGCTGTATTCCTAATATGTTTATGCTTGTCACATGCTCGAAATACATATATGCACAATACATATTTTCTGGGTACAAGATATTGTACATATTGTGTCTCATGATCATATGGTGTAAATTTGGCTGGATTTTGAGGTAAAGGCCTGAAGTATATCATTAAAAAGCGATTTAAAAGTGAAGTAAGCAAACCTTCCACCTGTCAAGCCCTGAGGCTGTGTGTGTGTGTGTGTGTGTGTGTGTGTGTGTGTCAAGATCAGCCTGGTCCATTGAGTATGCATTGTGTGGTGGCATATCTAGGTCACTCACACTGGCACATTTCTTATGTGGGAGGTTTCTTCTGTTTTCTGTTCTCCATCTTGTGTGTTGATGTCATGGATTGTCACGTAGATCAATTACCGAGGTGTAAGTTTAAACTTAAGTTTTCATAAGTTTTCATGTCTCATATGTCAAAACTGTGTGATGCAACTTGACACGTCATATTTGAAAATATGAACTTCGGAAATAGTGATTTTGCATGCTGATTTGTGAATGGTCTTCTTTTTTGCATCCTTTTGCATATTGATTTGCAATTGGTCTTCTTTTTTGCATCTTTTTGCATACTGAATTGTGGTTGGTCTTTTTTTTCAAATGATCTGCCACCTTCATACTGCAAAAATGGAGTCACATCTAGTCTGTGTGCATTACTTAATTAGCATTTTTTTGACCAATACATTTTTGGCACTATCTATTTGGCCTTTAGGCATCTCTCTAAGCTGCATAAATTTATGATGTACATATATATGCACACATAAATAGAGAAAAGTTGTGTAAAATATTTCCATGGCTGAAATCTCCCTCTGGATTTTTGCAATGTTGCCATGAATATATTTATCAAATGCACTCACAGTTAGGTGAATACACACTGTAGCCCTGCATGCCAAGATTTTCATTTGCCATTTTGTTTTTCTTGTTTGGACCACTGAATAAACTGGGGCTTGGAGGCCCTTTTCAACATATTTAGTAAATATTTTTTTTATGAGGAACAAAGCAACTCCAAGCAAGATCCAAAGCTTCCATCTAGGGTTTGTGACAAAGCCACAAAGATGTCTCAAGCCTGGAATATCTTAATTTGTCTTTAACAAAGGACTGTCTTTTTCACACCCTTTCCAAAGCTGGGTTTGACAGCTGAACGGCAGTGTGGCGTTGGAGGTCATGTATAATGAGGTCCATGGGGACAGGCTTAATCGCCGGGCTTTGGCACATAACATCAGTATAAACAGTGCTTGTCGTCAGGGCAACGTCGATGGTGTAGTGACTTGGGCATATAATAATGATGTCCCCATTAACATGGGCTAAGTACTAAAGGCTGGGAAAATCTGGAGAGGCACTTGATACTCCTGCACTTTCTCTTATTCGCTTTGTCTCTTTCGTTCTAATTAGATATTACCAGGCATCTTTCAGCACTAGCTGTGATTTCAGCCTCCCGTTGCCCTTGAGTGAACAGCTTCGACTTCTCAGAAGCACAGAAGAGGAACATGAAGAACAACCAGATCCTGTGTTCTCTGTCTTGCCAGCACTAACAAGATGATATTAAAATTACATGTGGCTGGCTGGGGCCTTGCCTTAGGAGCAGCACAGCTCTGGCTTATGTGTCGAAACACCTTTTAAAATGGAAGCCACAGGAAGAGCTAAAGGTTGGTGTGGTCAAGGTTCCAAAGGTTCTGTCTTCAATTGAATAGCATGATTATGGTTTATAGTTTTTTCATTTTACTATAAGGTTGAGCCACTTTTCCAGACAGCATTGTGTGATGACCTCACGTAGACTGTAAACCAATTTGCTTCAGTGATCTGATGCATTTCAGTGATCTGAAGAAAAAAAATGCAACCAGAAAACAATGTTTGTGAAAGTGGCTGTTACCTGAATGGAGCCAGGTGATTGGAGGGTAGAGATTTAAAAATAGGATGATTTGGTGACATTCTCTGGAAGCTCAAGCACTTTTAAATTTAGAATTTTTTCCTAAAATTACATGCAGAAAAATCATAAGATCAGGAACAAGTATTAGCAAAGTAGATGGGGTCGGTATTATTTCCATGCTGATTTTGGCCTTCAGGTTAATGGAGCAGTTGCTGCTGTTGATAGTCTTGAAGCTCTCTCGCTCTTTCACTCTTCATAATCGCAGCTCTGTTGTGATTATAGAGAGACACAATCCCAGCCTCATTTTAACTGACTCCATTTCGTCTGACCTCGCAACTCCATCTCATCTAACCCAGCTGCTCTTTGGCTACTTAATGGCCCTGGTCATCTACTGTAGGAATGAGCTAATAAAGAAAAGGCTTGTGGTGTCTTCTACTCATAATGTTTTCTTGTTTTAGCTCTGAGCATTACCACCAATTTAATCCATCTGAAATCCTAATCCTAGGCCTTAGCATAACAGACAAATGTCCTGTCCTTTAGAGTGTCAGGGCCCGGGTCTTTCTGTCTGTGTATATACAGTCTTTTTCAGCATCAAACCCTGTAGACACACTAATGTCTGTCTTCTGAAGCCATGTGGTGCATTACTGGTCAGTTAATCAATATATCTGAGATATTGCACACGGAAACGCAAAATACTAGACATTATTGTCACATAATAAATGTCACACATATTTCACAACTACTCCCTCGGTCTTCTAAACTGCTACATTTTAGCTGCCATGTTGTAGTAAATATAGCTTTGTTACTATGACAATGACTTTATGGCTTTCAGACAGAGAACAATGCGCGTACTGTACTGTATGTAAACACAAACAAAAACCCAATTTTTTTTTTACTTGATGCTTGCCGAAGTGTTCGTTTTAAATCTTGGGCGTCCAGTATATACCACTTAAGGTGATTTTAACAAGCTATTTAGTGCACAGATGTGGCATAAACGTACTTTCCCAAAAGTCACAAACCTTCAGCTTTTGAGAATGACAACATAAAAGTCATTTCATCACATGGCACATTCGGTTGGGAATGTGATACATAAAACGGTTTGTGCTATGATTGCTCTAGACGCAGGCGTCCTATGTCACGTCTCTGTAGTGTAAACAGGCCATTGTAATGCATTGCTTTGTGTGCTGAAATGTTAGCTTTGACAGCGCTGGTGACACAGATGAAGGGGGTGATTGAGGAGATGGTATTATTCTTCTGTATAGACGTGGGCTGCTGAATATAATAGCACGGTCCTTTGGGTAAGCTGACGTTTTGTTAAGCATTAAAGCTCAATTGCCTCCTACCTTGACGGCCGCATTTTTTTCTGCACAAGGCCTTCTCTGAAAAAAATCAGCGATTCTGTGGTGAAGGTGTAACTGGGGTGCAGGAATATGTATTGGTCTTGTTTTTCTATCCTCGGCAGGATAAAGTGTTCTCACGGTAAAATAAAACCTACGTTATTGGGAACAAATAATGGCAAAATGCAGTCCAAATTCTCTACTCAGCCTAAACTAGTCTGCTAAATTAGCTGGACTTAGAGCAGTTTGGGGCACTTGACTGGCCAACCAAATAAAGCAGCTAAACACCAACTTGGCATGGCTGGGAAACCAGCTAGATAAGTTGAAGACCAGTGTCACCTAGCTGGGAGACCAAGCCATTTTTTAATTGTTTTTTTTACCCTAACAGGTACAGTTATTTATTATTAAATATTTTTACTTATTATTTAAAAGTTTGTAAAACAGTGTGTAATAGGCAACAATAAATAAATAAATAGACTATAAATAATATCCCAATAGTAAGCAACAGCGTCACTGTTTTTTACTTGTTTAATTCAGCAAAAGGATGGCCCACTGATTATCTTAGAAATAAAGTTGAATATTAGAATATTATAAATTTATGTCAGGTCTCTTCTTTGCTATACAACGAACGCATGTGTAAGTCTACGTATGACTGTATATTTTATAGCCGGCCTGTGTGTGTGTGATTGTGGATGCGAGGATGAGTGTTCCCTGCCTGTTCTCATCCACACGCTTTTGTTTTGAAGCCGGCAGGTGTTTAGGTACTCATTACTCATGGCTGTCAGAGGAGCAGAGGGGAGAGATGCTTAGTGATGGCCCATTAAACTGTACTTTTGTGCTCTGGAAACTGGAGACCACACTTTTCGATGAAGTCTGTGGCTGTGTGTTTAAATGGCATACAGAGAGCCTCCTGAGGAGCTGCGCTTACCTTATACCAAACTGTACACTGTTGTGTTTCTCATCATACAGCTTAACAAGGATCTAGTGCTGTTTATTGTTGTTATTATATATTTTCTATATATAATATACATATTTGGTATGAATATTTTGTCCATATACATACTGTGTTATATGATTATGGTACTCAGTACCATGGTACATATAAAAGTACCATGGTGGTAATGTCAGTTACTATTACTGTATCATGATTTCACCACAGTACATTTTGTAAGGGAAATAAGGGCTCAAAATGTTATACCTATTCAGCAACTGTTACACATATGAGACATTTGACAGTTTTCAATACTTGTGTCTCAGATGCTGTTTCCTGAATGGTTTAACTCTGTTAATTAATAGCTATAATTATGTTGTCTGAAGGAATAAGACTAGTGTTTGCCTGTGCAATACTGTTTACTAAGCTGTTGCTATGTTGCTAAGTTGCTTTTTACACAGCTTTGTATTGCTATAGTACATGGCTGTTATATGGTTGCTTACAAGCTCAAGCCCACCCCTAGGTCTCTGAAATTATGATAATTGTTCAATGTATGATGCTTGCTTGACACATAAACCACCATTATCCATTCTGCAAGACGAGTTATGTACTGAAGTTAATTATTTAGGGCTTGATAGTTTTCACTAATAATAAAGTTGGACTGGCTCTGTGTCTTTTTATATGTCTGAATGTCTGTTCGGCTAACACACAATCAGGTGGTATCTGTAACAAGTGCAGTAAACTGATCCCCAGGGGTCTGAACAAACAGCATTAAAACTTCTCGACAAATAGACTGTTCACTTACTGCCGAGTCCAAATTCATCTCCATCAGGCCTCCCTTATTACTGGTGACATTTATTTTGACCCACTGAAGCTATCGTCTCACTGTGAGCTCTGTAGCCACTGAGCCAAAATGCTGCCCAGCCAAAACCAATACCACTGATTGAAGCTCATTCAACTGGAGAATACAAGGACAAATCACATTGTCTCTGTGTATATAGTTGTCTGTTGTGCTGTGATTAATGTACCACTTGATTATGTTGGTGTCATTTAACTTGTTTGGTTTCTTTGTACTATAAGGAAGAAAATACTTGTAAAAGCTGGAAGGAAGAATTTAAATCGAATGTTCTGGCTGCACGAATCAGAGAGTAGTTGAGTGAAGGCCTTAGCCAATCATGTGTGCCATATATGTCTTGTTAAAGCTGCAGATGCCCATGTTTGCAAAAGATTCAGACTTGTGTTTTACAGTTCATTTAAGGAATGTATTTCAGGAATTTCAGGAGTTGCAAGAATTTGAGCATGTGTGTACTATAAACTAAACATCAACAGCTTTAAATCAAATCATTTCAGGAGGTTGTCTGAGTATGACTTCACAGTGCTGTTTACTTTGTTTAGTGGCATGTGAAACGTGAACCGTATGATTCTGCCCCGTCACACAGGTCACAGGAGCAGCAGTGTCAACATCAAACAAATACTCCTCTTGTGGTTCATTAGGGAGTCTCTGTAGTTTCAGTCTCCATTTGTTAATGACAATTATGTTTAAAGCCTCGGGCATTGTAGAGATGAATAAAACACAGAGACAGCTCTCCAGAGACGGGTCGCCAATTCGGCCTTGGTCCATTTCATCTGCAAATTGACGTCAACTCCTGCAAGGATTTAACTGTTAGGGTTAAAGAATTCACATTTCAGTCTAGAAGATAATCACATTGCTGAGAAGAAAAATTGCAAGCAAACAATTTGACCTTACTTGTTTGTGTACTTTTAGGCCAAGAAGTTTGAAATTGTCTGATCGATTATTTTCCAGACAAGCCTCCAAAAATCCCACCCACCTCCCGGTATATTTCTCCTCGTGTCACTTTAAAAGAGGGCACGAACTGTGGAGAGAGAGAAAAAGAGAGAGAGATGGTGAAAAGGAGGATTATTTAAGGGAAGTTAATGAAGAAGTCCTTGAGATGTTCGGTTGGTTGTCAGCGATAGCAGTGATAGATTGAGGCGCTGCTGTTATTAGCATGCGCCCGGCAGACTTTCTTTGCCCAGGCCCTGGCCATTTGTTGATTAATTAATCAGGTAATGTACAGTATCCAAGGGACAAAAGTAGCAAGTTTGGCTTTTCAACACTTGTGTAACTAAAGAGAATCTGAACCCACAATCCTGTGTTAAATCATTTGAGAAATGAAGCAGCTAATGTTGCAAAGTAGAACAATAAACATATTTGGGGGAAAGGATTTCCCATTTCATGAATATATTCAAGCTAGTGAATCTAAATAAACCCTTTCTAAAGTAATTCTGTTGAGTTTAAGTGGAAAGTTCATGTGTCTGGAGTCTCTGGTGAACAAAAGAGTTAGGAATATAAACACTGGGAAATGGTGCTTAGGATGCGGTAGAAATTGGCTAGAGTTTCTTTTGGGGGTATTTACCATCACATTCAATCTTTGACTGATGAAAAGGGGTTTTGTTTGGTGATCAAATGAGATTTTCATTATCAGCATGCATCCACGCAAGGCAGGCGTCATTAGACAGCAGCTTAGTCAATGAAAATGATTACTTTCCTTGAATGAAAATGTTACTTTCATTGGAGGCACTAATTCATATTGTCGCCCCACAAAATTCATACACTCTCCGTTATTGCTTTATCAAAGATTTGATTACAGCCACCAGTAATCCTTTATTTATGAGACATGCACATGCAACATTCAGCGACATTCAGACGGATGTTGTGATATTGGATGTGTATGTTGATGTCTTGCTTTGACTGGAGAACTGACCACAATCTGTTCTTCCCCACAAATTCCTTCCAGCTAAAGTTCTAAATAATGTGTCACATTGAATGTTAGCAGGAAATAACATCACTAGAAGCCCTAAAAGAATCACAATATCTAGATGTTGTCCTCATGTTATGGAGCCCAGAGGGGCAACTGTTAATAATGACGAAGTCCTAAGATCGACATCAAGTACTTTTCCGTTGACTGAGAAGCTAGTCTAAACCACATCCTGTCCAATGGCAGGACAGTGTAACAATTTAAGATTTCAATCTGGAGAGGACAAAGTTTAAGGAAATTAGTGGGTTAATTACTTTGGGGACTGATACCGCACAAACACATAACACTTATACCCTTCCCAGGGCATACTCACTTTCTGTTCATTCAATTAGCACTGCCAAACAGGGTAAATCTTGTTAGTCTCTGAAAAAATTATTAGCAGTTGTGAGTCATATGATAGTTAAAGGAATAGTGTTCACCCTAAAATATTTTACCCAGTTTCATGTCATTTCATAACTGTATGACATACTTTCATTAGTAAAAAAGAAGATGAACAGCAACCTTACAAATGAATAAATAAATATAAGTCCCTTCAACTTTGTGCTGTTTTTTTAAGTCTGTTGAAGTCACTGAAATATTTGTGTGAAAAACAGACCAAAATGTTTTTTGTTAACTTTTGTTAAGTCTGTTGGAAGCAATTCTACAAAGCTGTTGACTGCTACTCAATTTCCATGTTTTTTCATTAAAATTGGCATTACTTGTGCAGTTAGAAATGTGCATAAGGGTTAAACCTTTTAAGATACAGTCATCATTTTTATATAGAAGATTAAACAAGTTCTTTTTTATATTTACTTTTTCTGCATCTTTTTTGGAAAGGGAGTGATTCGTTGAATCTAAAGTTTCATCCTCTCTTTGATATGTCAAGTATCCTGACAGTTTAATTTCCTCTAGGTATTCTAGCTCTCTTATTGAAAAGAGAGAAAGCTTTTCTGCTATAACCACTTTAAAAACAGCACAACAAAAACAATCTAAAAAGTCCATCTTAATGTATTCTGTACTCTGTCTCTGCCCTCACAGGTTTGGGAAACACCGCAAAGACGAAAGGCAGGGAGACAGGATCGAGCGGAAGGGGTCCAGCAAGAACAAGATGGAGGAAACTCAGGCCACAGAAGAGGAAACTCAGAGAATGAGACTAGAACAGGAGAGGTGAGCTCTCTTTTCTAGCTGCCAGTCCCTGTAAAAGCCTCTCAATTAAAGCTAACCATCACTGCCCGGAAAATTAGCAAACTGTCTAATTAAGTAAATGGGGTCCGGGGAGGTAAAAGTTCTGGGAAAGCTCTTAGATGTCATTGGTGTAAACGGTCAAGAGCTTTTATAACAGTACATTAAATTGATCATGTATGGATTGTTTGTTTCTTTTGTGCTCCTGAACGGAAGGAACCAGTCTGATAATGGAGGTTCTTTTGGGCCCCTGACTAAATGGAGGTCCTTAGAGTGAGCTTTGAATGAAAGGGATGTTGTTATTTTTGTTACTGCATGAGACACATTTGCAGTCATTTCCTGTTTTTAAAATGATTGGAGTTGTTGCTAGGCAGTTTTTTTTATTGTACTTGATCATTTTTAAATTAAATTTAAAGTAAATTCTTAGGGTTACTACATGCTTTTAAAAGGTGTCCTCAATATATGATGTATGATGTATAATATATATAATGTAGCACACAATATAAATATTGGGTTTTTAAAGCATTACATTTTTTGCATTACATGTTTGTTGCTTTATTTTGAAAGCTGTTCACATTCTATACAGGCATAAGATTTGTCTTTACATTATACAGCGGCAAAACAAATGACCTTTGTTAAAAACCCTTGTTGATGATGCCATGTAATTGAAATGTAACAATAGGCATAATTTTGCCTTTAGTGGAGGCAGCGAACAGGCCCTCTGACAACAATAAGCCCGTGTCCACTCAAAAGAACATCTGAACCCCATTTTGTAAGCGCTTGTCTCGTCTCTGACACTCTCCATTATGGGCACTGAGAATCTGGAATTGGCTGCCAGCCCAACACATTGCCAGCTCTACCCCAGAGAGAGCACGCTTTCCATGGGCCCCGCTCTTATGAGTCTACCACCTGGGCCCCTTAGAGACATGAATGCCAGCAGAAATGTCTAGAGATAAGTGTTGGCTGGCTGCACGGCGTTCGCTAACCCCGTTAGTATATTTTGGTCATTTTTGCAAATTTGTTTACATATGTTTTGCATATTTCCCAAGCTGCCCTTTGTAGTATTGTTTAGTTACCATGTGTTGCTCTTTTTTAAAGATTGCTATTATCTTTTTTCTATTCCTCACCTCTGGCATTTTCCTTTAGTTGATAGCAGGGAATCCTTGAGGGAAATCGGTGGGTTATAATAATAATCTGCCTGGCCGCCGCGCAGTGATGCGATATTGAAAGAATCGCACAGAGGAGACTGACAGCCAGGAAAATCAATTACTGCCTTATTTTTAGGGGTGTTATTACACACTGCGCTACAGGTTAGACAATCATGTGCCTGTGTACTTGGGTCTGTGGTCTGCATGTGCACGCACAAGCGGGGGTTTTGATTGATCATACAAGATGTAGGGGCTGGCCCTCTTCTACGCACTTATGAAATTATGGATCAGGTGATAGGTGGTGGTGATGGCTATTAAAGGTGATGTATCCAGTAGCGCTAAAACAAGCTGCAGGGCTCTGGGAAGAGGGAGGAAAAGAGAAGAACGCGAGATGGACCTCGGCCAAGCCCAGCATTCCCTTGACACGACCGATCGTTAATTCTAGTTGACGTTTTGACAGGGGCTTTTAGTGATTCAGAGGCAGAAGCCAGCACAAAGGTTGGCTGGATTAATTTTCATAACGCGCCACCATTAGCCTATCTATTTCTAGAAGGGAGGGCACAGTCTGCTTTTTTGCTCACCTGACTCTCAAGGATGTTTATAAAATTAATCTACGACTCAGAAGTTCAGACTTAGGAGTATGTTGGCATGGTTTTGGATGACTTTAAAAGTTATGATAATCTGTTGTCATTTGCTCATATGTAAATCCAAATGCTTATGGCGTTCTTTCATGTGTGAAACAGAATGAGAAACTTTGAAGAGTGGAGACATACAGAAAAAATGTTTTATATATATATAATATGTAATAATCTTTTAGCCTCCCACAGTTCTTTTCTGTTGGATTGTCATGGGAAAGACATGATAAAGCTTATAATAGCTGCCTACTTAATAATGTCAAATGCTTACAATAACCTCCATAAAGTATTTTAAGTGCCAAACCGCTGCACAAAATGAAGCTTTGGTATAAATGTACAATTTTTTTGGGGTGTCACATGACAGTGTATCCTATCCATACAGTGGTTAATGTGATGAGATATACCCCTGATTAAACTTGAAATCTTTAATCTTCAAAGTGTTTATGGTTATTTAATGCAATTACATGTAGACATTTCTAAACAAATGCAGTTTATATCTAAATAGGTTTGGGGCCACTGTATCACGTAAAAAACAAAAAATGGTTGAAACATCAGCAGAAATGCTTTGAGGCAGTTCTAGTGCCTGCAGGCATGATTTGGAGTGAAGTTGATGAAGTGTTGCCATCAGTAGCATTTGTTTTTGCCACAATCGAGTAAATTGTATGCAGCTGTGTAAGACTCCACACCTCCCATCTTTAGTTACTCTTCAGCAAACCAAATTTTTCATCCTTCATCAAGGGCGTCACTAGAGCCTGAAGTGCCCGCCTGCATTACAGGAACATTATGACTATTATGGGCCTTGTTTATGCCTGCTGGTTGGTTGCAGCTCTGTCCACCATATGGAAGTGTGGACCACCATGCCAGGGGTGTGGACACTGAAACCATGAGAGACATTGAGGGTTTGAAGTCACCAGGCTAGCAAGAATATCAGAGTATGCAATATAGTTGCTTTCACCCTTCTTTGGATATTTACATTTGTCTGATTAAGCTTTATTTCTTTATTCACACAACAAAAATAGGCAATGCAAACACTGTAAGTGATCTTTAACCCTGCTTAATAGACCAGTGCAGGTCAGCATGAATTTCCATGCAGGCTACTGCTAGTTTTGTGCTGGTCTAGCTTGTGAAACTAACACAAGCAAGACCACCAACAGATTGGTTAGCTAAAGAATCTTGCAAGTGAATTTAATTAAGAAACGTGGTGGATATAAAGATTGGGAACCAGTTATGTTGGTCTTTCCAGCAGGGTAGCTCTTAGCCAGACCATCCATGGTATTCTTCTCATCCCAGTTCCAGCCTTTCTCCATAGAAGTAGATAAGCATGGCTTTTTGCTTATCTTCTCAGCTCCATTTGTGGCTAATCAGTAACTAGCACACCTCTGTTCCTGCTTAGTTTTCCTGATGTGGTTTTCACTCTCAAGCAAGACTTCCTCTGGATTGTTTATATTCCTAATAAAAGCCCAGAGGCCTGGCACTTTTATAATCAGCATTTGTTATCTCAACCAGCCTTCTTTCATTTATTTCCTTTTCTCAAGACACACAGCATATTGCATTCAGAAGTGACCACGTTCATGCCCTTATTGTGAGCTTCAAAGGTTCACACAACCCGCAAATAATGTGGATGTTGCAAATAATATTTTATAATAGTCATTTGGAACTTTCAAGCCAAACTTTTCAAGCCAAAAAAAGAAAGAAATAGAAAAACTACTGTCACACAATGATGTTAGTTAATTATGTTAGATGGCCCTGAGTTATAACAACTTTTTGATTCACCATGGCTTTTGTTGCCGGACTCAAACCTTTTTCCACATTAATACTGCCCAAGATTGTCTCTGGTTTTCCAGATATTTTCCAACATTTAATTCCTGCGCAATAATGCATGTTGCTCGTAATCATGGCTGATCTTTCCCCTCACATTGTGGCAGTAATTTTGTTACAAAATAATTAGCATTGTTGTTTCTCTTTGTCAAACGAGCTCATTATGTTGCTGAGCCTTTTGTAACAGTTCACTGCTTGACTGGACCAATTAGCTTTCAAAGTTCAAAGGCAGATCACAGGAACTGATTGTGGACCGGATTATATTTGTAATTACATTTATATTCCTCTAGCAACTAAATTTGTTTGTTAAATGACTGCAGATTTCAGGCAGCTAAAGCACTAATGAAACCTTTTTGTCTGCATTGACACCTTCACCATTAGTTATCTGTCTCAAAATGTCTTTTTCTCTAGAAATAGTTTTGCATGTTGTTTTACTCAAACTCATAAATGAATGTTTTTTATGTTTAAATGTTTTTTGTATGTATTTTTTGTGAATTCAGTCTAAAACTACTAATCTAAGCTTTTGTGTAAACAAGTAAACACTATAAAACCACACACACACGTAAACATTTTGATGTTTCATGCTTTGTTGTGTTTCAAAATGGTTTTACTGATTAAATTTAGCTTTTTAAAATAGCTTTTTATTATAAAATAAATATTGTAAACAAAGCATTCAGTTAAAATTGTAATACAGACTGTAGTTTACTGGAGTATTCACTGGAGTTTGATAGTGTGTGTTTGAGTTTTCTCTGGTCTCCACATATGTTAGGAATTGATGTTAAAAATACACAACCTCCATGTTGTGAAACAAGTACCATAAAACAATGTTATCTTATTTACACATACAAAGTTTCCAACCAAAGAGTGAGATCTGCCTCAAGGCTGTATGAAACTCTCACTCTTCTCTTACTAAACTGAATTAAACATTGTTAGACATATGGAGGGGAGTGCTTTGGCTGTGTATGTCTGGAATTTGGCTGTGTCAAAAGATAAACAGTGTGATTTATTCAGTGAAATGAGGAAGGACCGCAGGCAGACCAGGGTGCGATCTCTCTCGCTCGCTTCAAAACTCCAAACTTCTCTTTAAACTCACCAAACAGAAAGTTTTAAATTCTTTAGCTAGATCATAAATATCTCAGTCCTCAACTTGTGTTTATATCAGGCTGATCAATGACTAATCCCCTCTAAAAACAGAACACTTTGACCCTGCGGACTGTACAGTACAACATACCACATGCTAGACGGCATCTGCAAGGGTTCCGGCAGGAAGCATTTGGACATGTCTCCAATATGCTATAAATCAATGTGATGTATCCATGCTTTTATGTCAATCATTATCATCTAATGAGGTGAGGTCTAAACCATCCTTGTGCCTTTTTCAAGCAAATGAAAGGTTGTGAAAGCTTGAAAGCAACAGTTGTGTTTCCTTGAATTCGTCTGTTACCTAGAAACAACGTCATAACTGCCATAGCGACCCATATGTTGCCATAGATGTCTCCCTTCCACCCACACGCTGAAGCTCAGGACAGATGTGAGCTAATCACAACATCTAACTCTTAATTATGTTAACGCTCAGGTTTTCACAGACAAAAAGCAAATTCACTCTTTTTTGCTCTGGCACAGATGCACAACACTTACACCTATGTATATCTCATTGTGACACACAAATGCTAATTTATTGTATTTCTTCCTGTGGTTTTGAGCCCTTACAGCCACACATTATAGCATTCGGAACTAATTAGCTTTGAGCCCAGAAAGTCACAAAGCAGGATTTGCATCCTCATTGTTGTTTTTTTAAATTTCTTTGGGGATTTTCATTCCTCTTGCTAATATTTCGCTAATGTTTTCTTACTTGTCCTCTAATTTTGTAATCTGGTGTCAGTTTTCTATGTTGTTTTGGGCTGTCATGTGGTCACCTGTCTCAATAAGGCCTGCAGTGTTGAAGAATAGCTATCTACAGGCATTGATGCTAATAAATGAACTTTTCATTAAATTAAAAATTTAAATTGTTTTCATGGTAATTCAGCTGCTTTAAAAAAGTGTAACGTTTACAGCTGCTTACAGCTAATTTTGCCCAGAAAGTATTTTACTTCTTTTTTGTCTGATGTTGTTGTTTACCATGGTTTAAGATATACAATTTGGAGGTTTTGTTTTTTTGTAGTTATTATTAGTTGAATTTTGTGTAAATTAATGTTGTTTTCCTAATTCTGATCCTTGTAGTTTGTGTGCTAATTAATACTTAAAATATTTATATCATGACATTTGCATAATAAAAAAGACATTAAATAGTTTAATGTAGGTAAATAGTGTACATAGTTCCTATGCAGTTATATGCTTTGTTAGTAGCTGGTAGTTTAGCTATCTATTGTAGTGTTTTACAGGGAGTGCAGAATTATTAGGGAAGTTGTATTTTTGAGGATTAATTTTATTATTGAACAACAACCATGTTCTCAATGAACCCAAAAAACTCATTAATATCAAAGCTGAATATTTTTGGAAGTAGTTTTTAGTTTGTTTTTAGTTTTAGCTATTTTAGGAGGATATCTGTGTGTGCAGGTGTCTATTACTGTGCATAATTATTAGGCAACTTAACAAAAAACAAATATATACCCATTTCAATTATTTATTTTCACCAGTGAAACCAATATAACATCTCAACATTC
>JAZGTJ010000344.1:97739-111767 GCA_036877575.1 Botia almorhae
TCACTGTAGGCACCATGCATTTTTCTTTGAAATCCTCACCTTTACGACGCCATACAGTGTTAAAACCATTAGTTCCAAAAACAGTGATCTTTGTCTCATCACTACAGAGTATAGAGTCCCATTAGTCTTCATCTTTTTCAGCATGGGCCCTAGCAAATTCTAGGCGTGCTTTTTTTGTGCATGGGCTTTAGGAGAGGCGTCCTTCATGGACGATACCCATGCATGCCATTCCTCTGCAGTGTGCGCCGTATGGTGTCACGGGAAACGGTCACTCCAGTTCGGCTTTCTACTGCTTTAGCTAACTGCAGTGAACTTGCATGGTGATTTTCTTCAACCCTTCTCATCAGAAGACGCTCCTGTCGAGATGTTCCTGTCGAGGCCTGGACGTCTCTGTAAGATGGTTGCGCTTCCATCTTTCTTAAATTTTTGGATCACTTTTGGTACAGTATTTTGACTGATATGTAAAGCTTTGCTGATCCTCTTGTAGCCCTCACCTTTTTTGTGTAAAGAAATGATTTCCTTTCTCAAATTTTGTGACATTTCTCTTCCATGGGGAGCCATTGCTGACAGCATGAAATGGGAAGGGCTTTTCTTTAAGTAATGCCCTTTTGTAGTCACCTGTCTGCTGGACACCTCTTAAATGAATCATTAGACTCACCTGTGGTTGAATGCCTGATAATTAGAATTTTGTAGTCTTAAGTGTGGCTTTTCTCCTAAGACTATAATTGGGGTGTACTCATTTTTGCAACATGGGCTTGAATGAATTTGTTAGGAAAATCACTTTTTTTGTGTGTGCAAATTAACAAATCTTGTTTGCAATCAATGGCCCACATTTGTGGGAGTATTTTGTAGTATAGTATCTCATAGAAAATGTTGATTCTGAAAGGAAACTAGGAAAGAAAAGGTTTTCTGACAAATGTAGTGGGGTGTACTCATTTATGCTGAGCACTGTATATACTGTGTTTAAATTATGTAGCCCTGTATGTCTGTGATGTTCAGTGTTTGTCTTATGAAGCACCTTGTTCTGGAGAAACGTTGTCTCATTTCACTGTGTACTTGTATATGGCTGAAATGACAATAAACTCCACTTGTAACTTATATGTATGCAAATAAAAGCATAACAAAAGTGTTCAGCACCAGGACAGATTGTTATGCATGAGAAGAGTTGGGAGAGATGCGTAGAATTTTAATCTGTGGAACTGTATTGGTTCCACCTCTTGAATTGGACAAACACAGTTTTCAGATTTGCAGTGTCAGTTGAAAACAGAAAACATAATAGCACTACATCTCCTGTTAGTGAATACACAAAGGAGCCTTCTATGGATGACACAACTTTACTTAAACTTTAATCTGTCCTTGATAAGCCCCTGGGAGGACATAATTTTTACAACAATATCTTTTGGGAGGAACCCTGGTAAAACATGTTGTAAAACACTGTACAGAGGAATAAAACACCATTCAGGGGAAAAACAACATATAGAGACTTGGGGTCATTAATATTACTACAGGAAACCTGCTGTTTATTGACACTAATCTGTGAAGAATGCCATTTTATTGAAATCATAAATACGATTTTAAAACCCGGTATATATTTGTATTTAAAATATTTTCAGTGGCTCTGTGCTTTTATTAGATATCTTGGTCTAATAAAACAGTAAAAATATTTAAAAAACTAAGGATTCATGATAATGCAGACATGGAAAATGTAAAGTACATAATTATCAAACAAATGCTTCCACAAAGAGAAAAAATACAACATATAAATCACATGTGACTACACATGAACTGCGTCATAATACAAGCTGATGAATAGATTGAAAGTAACAGATTATAGTTGATCCTGTCACCTGACTGCACAACACGTTTGTGAAAACATTTTAAATGACCTCCGAAGAGGGAGGGTCGGAATCTATGGTCAACTCATCTTATTGGCTGTAACTGACGCGACAAAACTCATGTGTCAATACGTTCTTCCCCTTGTACTTGCTTAAAGACCAGTGAACGACGCATCAAAACAAATTCACCGGTTACTTTACCCACAGTTACTCAAAACGCAGGCAGATACATTTAAACCTAAGGTCGCATTTAGGACATTTATGGTATTGATTGCCCGTCAGTTTTTACTTAGTTCTTAAACAACGATGTGTCAAACGCGGGGGTAAACGAACATAAATAGGATACAGGATTTTATCAACTTTGTCTAAAGTTTTCTGAAGTGCTATTCAGCATGTTTCCTCTCGACTCTCCGTGGAATATTTCTTTTGCCGGCTGTGGTTTTCTGGGCATTTATCACATTGGAGTCGCGAGTTGTTTGCAAGAACAGGCGCCGTTTTTGGTGGAGAACGCGCGTCACATTTACGGGGCGTCCGCGGGCGCATTTACTGCCTCTGCGCTGGTCAGCGGGGCTTGTCTGGGTAAATTCACATTTCTAAATATTTCAAAAGTTCTTTAACACAATGACCACTAAAAATATCCATTAGTATTAGCATTATTCACTAACAAAATGTAACAAAGTACTATGGAAATATGGAAATAATATTGGATACTAAATTTAAGAATAAAGATAAATAAAAATAGATAAATAAATATGATCATACTTTGAGTATTATGTAAGTAATATTACCAGGTGAGGAATTTGGAATCCTTTTTGACTCCCCTCATTCCCCAGTGTGGTTAGGTTTAGGATTAGGTTTGGGAGGTGGGGTTACGATTACGTTATAGCCTCAATAAGGGGGTCATAATGTTGCAGAGAGTCAAAATTTGGCTACTACACCGGCAGTAATTCAGCATCAAAACACTGACATTCACATGTCAGTGTTTAAACATTGGCTGCTGTCTGTTTGGTCCTGTGACAGGAGAGGTGGGGGCCAGCTTCATCGATGTAGCTAAAGAAGCCCATAAGCACTTCCTGGGCCCCATGCATCCTTCCTTCAACCTGGTGAAGACCTTACGAACCAAGTTGCATCGCGTGCTTCCGCCTGATGCCCACATCAGAGCCACTGGCCGTCTGGGAATCTCACTGACTCGGGTCATGGATGGAGAAAATGTTGTAGTGTCACACTTTGGCAGTAAAGAAGATCTGGTGCAGGTACATACACACACACACACACACACACACACACACACACACACAGCTAGCTACATCAGTGATGACTTCTATTTGACCCTGTGTTTATTATATTACCTAGGGTAATGATATTTACTGTACTCCACCCTAAGCTCACTCATAAACCAGCCCAAGACATGATTTGGCTGATTTGTAAACCTTTAGTAAAGATCCCTTCAAATGTCCTTACAAAGTCTAGCTAGTACACATACATGTGTACTGTTTTGCATGAGATCTTTTTTAAAGCTATTAACACAATAAATTTCAGTAGCCGCAAACCAGAGATGTAGTGAAAATCAACTTCTGAATCGTGACCTGCAGATGCTGATATTTATAGTAAAAACACAATGTTAAGTTCACATGACATTTAAATCCCTTGTGTTTTTGCTAATCATGTGTTTGTATGTGTGTACAGGCTTGTATATGCAGTGCTTACATTCCTGTGTACTGTGGCCTGATCCCTCCGACCCTACAGGGAGTGGTGAGTGTCCAAGCATCTGCTGTATATAATTACCCATAATGCATTTTCATCTGCACTATGATGAGCCTGTTTTTACTAGAGACAGCATTCAGATGGGGGTCTCAGCTGTGACATACAGACAACCAGAAAAGTTGATGCCATACACAGTATTGTTGTTCAAACCTCTAACCTGGAATATGCACAATATTAGCAGTGAACTAGTATTACTAGCAAATACCATCACCAGCAGAAGTCTCAGTAATATGCTGGTATTGCTTAAGTGTGTTTATGCTGACAGATCCATCTTCCTTTTTTAAAAAGCTGCTTGTCAGTGAAAAGTGCAGTACAGTTTTTTACTCAGTGTTGCAAAAAGACAATCTCTCTCTTTCTCAGTTTCATTTCCTCTCTAATCGGTTTTGTAACCTTTGGCAGTTCCACTATGGGTTTGTATTGCTGTACAAAGTATAATTTCAATCTGAGGTAAGGTTAAACATGTCTTAAAGATTTCTGCTCTAAACAGTTTGTTTTAGGAAACAAACTTCAGACATTAGAATAAATCATATGCCTCCATTTGACTTCTTTGAGGCAGATGTTGTTTGTTTAAACATCAGCCTTGAAGTTTAAGGAGAGCCTGACCTCAAATCAGTAGTTCTCAGACTTGAGCGGGTGTCTGTAAGCCAGGGTTAACACAGCTGGCACATGTTTGAGCAGACCATCCAAGTGGGCGACTCGTGCACCTCCCTGTGCACCCCAAGTAAGCGAGTGAGTCAGGGTGTGTGTAGGCAGGGATTACTGTATGTTTACATCTCTGTGTTGGAGGTGTGTGTGTTTGTGTTCCAAACAAGAATCCCAAATGATTCATGTGTGTGTGTCTGACAAGACTGCCAGCGGGCTGAGCCTGCTGTTCTTTTTACTGTCGAGTCTGTTTAGTACCATTAAGTGCTGCAGTAAATCCTTACATGCAACCTGAATCTCTGGTCTTTATTTGTTGTTGTTCTCTTTCTCACTCTGAGTTTCTGATTCTAAATTATTTTTAGTGTGTTGCTAGGTTGTTGCCATGTCACAGTGTCGCCGTTCTCAGGAGAAAGTGACATCTGTCCACGAGACATCAGCTCCACCAACCTGCACGAGCTAAGATTCACCAACACCTCCATTCAGTTCACACTAGCCAACCTCTACAGGGTCTCCAGAGCACTGTTCCCACCTGACCCTCTGGTAAACAAACACACATATACAGACACACACACATCATACACAGACACGTCACTTACTTATCTAAATGGGGAGATTCAATAGACTTCTACTGTTTTTATACACAGCTAGTTATCAACAATATAATCTAACAGTAACCCCCCCCCCCAACACCCGCCACACACACACATACACACTATTGGTGTTCTATTAACACTTTCTGTCTGTTGACTCTTCCCTGTTGAAATAGCCTAAAAATAGTCAGTAAACAGACTGACATTAATGTTCCTGCTGTTCTCTTCCTCAGGTCATGAAAAACACATGCAAGCAGGGATACAGAGATGCTCTACACTTCCTGAAGACTAACGGTAATTCATCCCTGATTTTTATATCGCAGGTATTTCATACATCAGCATATTTCTCCAGAACGGTTCATTTACTCCCGAATATGAGCAGCGGTGTCCATTATTATGGAATGTTAATGGTATAGCATTTGTTATCTCGCCTAGTCAGGTGAACGGCTCCAGGGGACGAAGAGATTCATTTGTGTTGGAGAGACCTCTAGCGGCCACGACTGGCATTGAAACCCCAACATAATTCTTTTTGATTCTATTTGAGTCCAGTTATGTATTTGGTACATCACACTTAGTCAATGTGTTTGCAAAAAAAATATTTAAAAAATTGGTTAACAGTAATAAAGCTGTATTTTTTGTATTTTTTTAAATCAAAAACTTCATTTTTGCCCTCATGGCAATGAGATTATTTTCCAGTTTTTTACTAGTGAAAGTGACCTATTTGTCAGATATGGTAACCCATACCCGAAATGTGACCTCTGCATTTAACCCATCACTGGTGAGGAGTGAACACACACTGCAAGTCATGAACACGCACACACCTGGAGCAGTGGGCAGCACATTACTGCGCCCGGGGAGCAATTGGGGGTTAGGTGCCTTGCTCAAGGGCACTTCAGTTGCAACCCCCCCCAGTGAGTGCTGGAATCAAACCAGCAACCTTCTGATTACAAGCCCAACTCACTAACCAGTAGGCCACAACTGCCCCCTAGCATATATACTAGCAATATACTAGCATATATTTGCTAAACAGTCAAATGGTTATAATTGTGTCATCCAAGGCATCATATAGGATATGAGCTGGTCTGTTTTTGTTTTGGATTCTTAATGTGGTGAATATTCCATGTCACATGTTTTTAGGAAAAAAGAAACTTTAAATCACTGCAGTTCCAATTTCTAGTAGTTCAGTATATATGTGCTGTATTCCAAGCTAAACTAGATAAGTGTTCATGTTGTATTTGCATATGTGTGTGTGTTTTCTAGGTTTGTTACATTATCGCTGTCCACACCACGTACTGGCCATTGCCAGTGGGAAGCCTGAGGACGACTCGAATGGTGAGGATGTCGAAGGTCATGATGAAGAGTCAGAGAAAGGAGAGGCTCGTAATGAATCAAACACAGAGGAACACATTTTTGAATATCTGCCTCCTCGTGTACATAAAGGTACTGACAAATAACACTGTGGTTTATGATTACAGTTTATTTTATACATACAGCACATGGTTTGGTACCATGGTAAAATTGTGTTTTTTTAAACACTACCATGATTCATTGATCTGCACACATTAACAAAAAATTATCATGGTATCATCATGGATTTTTGGACCTTTTATTAATATATAATTCTTTGTCTAGTTAATTTCAATTGCTTTTCACAATACATATAATTTCAAAGCTGCTTAACAAACTGCTTAACACAAATGAAAGTTGTACATTGTCAGACAAATGTGTAGTATGAAATGATTTTACAGGTCTGAGATAGTACAGATTATGCAGTTAGCTAATATTGTGTTTATACATTTAATCAGCAGTAATGATCATTCCAAGTCCTTACAGAGGTCGGTGTCGCCTCTACACAGTGTTAGGTCATCTGAAGTCATCTTAAGATGCTGGATTCATACTTGAGCTGCATACTTGACACATAATTATTGTGCCCTGTCGATAATGTGGAGCAACATGGCTAATATCTGCAATGTGAAGTAGCCACAAAACAAAATGATGATTAAAGAAATCACTATTTTAAGGTATAATAGCTATCAGTAAGATTGGTTCCATGTGATATAATTAAAACTAGCATATGACTAAAGTGATGAGTGGGTCTTTTAACATGTTGCATGACTTCAAATGAGTTTAGTAGGTCTGTAAATGCAAGTCCTCAATGCATTACTTGTATTATTCAATTCAATTTTATTTATATAGTGCTATTTACAATGTTACATTGCTTCAAAGCAGCTTTACATAAAAACCAAAATAATAATAAAACACAGAATAAATGTCAAACATGTTAATAGTATTATTGCAAATAATATGTGTGGGATAAGACTAATTACATATACTAGGAATATAGTATGTTTACGAACAAAGAGCAGACTAAACTGATAAAGCCACAAAATTGTTGAGCAAAATATACGCATTCCAGCTTACATAAAGATAGCATATAATAGACAACATTTAATGGGGCAGGGCTATAAGGGATTTGCAAAAGAACCATGAACTACACAACATGCAAAAGCAGCATACATACATACATAAAATATATACAGTAAAATATTGGGCGTTTACAATTTACAAAACCCTAGGCTAAGTTAGACGTCAACAGTCTCCCAGCAAGCAAGCCAACAGGGCAAGGAACCAAAACTCCAATGATATATAGATGGAGAAGAAAACCTTGGGAGAAGCCAGACTAGATCAGGAGTGCCAGTTCTCCTCTGGCACGTTAAAGCTGCAATTTGTAACTGTTTTAGATACAAACAGAGTTTATTGTGATGATTTATAGTTCATTATTGATGGAAAACTGATGGTTCCAACTATATTTGATAATATGTCGGGCACTGAGAAATCGTGCCAACAAAAGGCGGTGAGGCATTATTATCTAAATAAATGTTAAAATCTCCAACAATTAGTGCTTTGTCAGCAGGTCATAGGTTTATGCATATTGGTTATGCTAGGTCATAGCATAACCAATAAGTAAATACCATAGTATTGTTTGAAATACTGCACCATCGTATTTTTAAAAAAAGCCACAGCACTTTCATTAAAGCAGCTTTTTGAATATTTATGCTTTATAACAAACAAATTGGCACTTAATGTAAAATGTGTTTGTCTCACTCAAGCACTGGTTGAGGCCTGCAAAGAAAGGCGGAGCTTGTTGCAGTCTCTAAGCAACCTGCTGCCCATCAGAATGGCATCTGCCATGCTGTTACCCTACACACTTCCTGTAGAATCAGCCCTGTCTATCAGCATCAGGTAAACACTTTAGTACTGACTGTACCAACAGTTTAAATGTTCATATTGCTGCAAATACATAGTGTAGAAAATACAGCTGGATTGTCTCTCATAAATTACAATAAATTACAGCTGGTTACTGGTACTGGTAGCTTATGCATTAACATATATATGTTTGTGTCCCCTTGTGTCACAAAGGTTCAAAATTTCAGTTTTATTCGCCAGGCAGTAAAATCGGGAAATATACATATTTTCTCTCTGTTTCTAAGACTGTTAGAGTGGTTGCCAGATATTCAAGAGGATGTGGGTTGGATGAAAGAGCAAATAATGAAGGTTTTGCAGAGTATATTAACACATGCAGGAAGGAGCGTGTCGCAGCAGATGTCTGCACGGTGAGAGAACACGCATGCACACACACTCACAAATGCAGAGACTTTTCACACACTAAACAACTTTCTTGCACAAAGGTTAGTGGTTTCATCGCAACAATATTACATACATTGATTAAACTCAAGTAAGTGCTTTTATTTAGAAAAAACAGTATTCCATCGTCAGTCTTGCACATTAAAAAATAGAATTCTAAAATTCTGTCTTATGTCCACTGTAGCTTCGCATATCAGCTGAAAATGAAACATTCCCAGTTTGTCCCAGCCCGCTTCAGTGCAGCACGCCTGCTTCCGAGCTGGATCTGTGGGGACAGCTCAACAGTGCTGGATGCCATGCTGCGATTGAACCAATATCAGCGTCAACTCCTGCCAGGCTTCTTCTGTGTCAATCTGGACCTCAGAGGGTCTTTTTCCACCAGCTCAACTACTCAAAGCATCAAGACGAGGGTCTAACCATGCATTCACTTGGACCTTATAACACCAGCTTGCTTATTTAACAATAGGGATATTGTATCCCACAATGCAATGTTCCATGGAGTGACCTCTGGGAGTAAGGTCGCAATGAACATTTCAGGGCCTGATGGTCTGCATCATCAGAATGACATTTCATAGAACATGTTGGGATTCTTTAGCTTGGCATTTTGTAAAGTTTGATTCTATCTCACAGTTGAAGGGAAGTTTATGATTCAAAACACTGTTTTGACTTTTGTCTTGAGAAATACAAGCTGAAACCTTTATTTTTATTCACCTGAGAAAACTGGACACGTTAATGTTTGAATGTATCTGAATAAAAAACATCTCAGAGTTTAATATTATTTTAAAGGATTGTTCCTGTTTTAATACATGTTAAGCCCAATCAACACATTTACATTTTAGATCCTTCAGAACGCTGGCCCTGTTTACTTCATTACTGTAACCACAAAAACAAAAACTATGAAGAATGCGTTGAAATTGTTTTGGTTGGTAATGGACCTTCTGTCACAGATGCTGGTGACAGATAAACCTGCATCAAACAAAGACTATCAAAAGGAAATATCGTCTTTGAGAACGGGATTGGATGTGTCTCACATGCCTTGGTCAACAAGTATGTGTGTTTTAAAGGATATGATAAAGTATGTGGACCTCTAGACTAAAGAAGTGCCTAACAGACTCAGTGTTTTCTGACTTGGAAGTTCATTTTTGCACCTATAGACTATGATCATAAACAAACCATATAGATACCATAGAAATGCAACCATCATTGCTTGTTTTTTGTGTTTTTCAAAACTGTTTAAATTTTTGGGAATGTTTGCCAGACACAGATTAATGACTGACCTAATCTGTTAATCCATGTAAATACTTCATAATCTAGGACTGGGCTTTTGGTGGGAGGCAGGCAACAAAATTCACCTATAATCTGCTTTATGTGGAAATGTAAAACTGCAGCCTTTTCTGCCCTGGTTTAAAGGCATCAGTATTTTAATGTATTCAACCTTTAATAGTTGTTCAAATGCAAAGTTTTGTTAAATTGTTAAAACCGTTTAAAACAAGTTTTTTTGCATAGAATTCAGTTATATTGATGTGTAGTTTTAGCAAAGAACCCACTTGCAAAACTTGCATCTGCTGTACAGGGTTCTTGAAATTTAAAACAATCTTTGTTACATTATTGGTTCAAGATAGTACCCATTTAAAATATAGTTAAGGTTTTCTTGTGTTTTTTAACCTAAATTGGATTCTGACATATTCTTGCACAATAAGGTTTTTCTCTATAAAACCGTTTTGGAACCATTAATTTTAACAATGTTTAAAAAGGTAAACAGTTATGAGGTTCCAGAGGAATGTTTACAAACCTCCGTACTTTCATAGGGTTAGTAATGCAATAGCCTGTGCATAAAGTTAATACATATGTTATTTTGCATTTGCATTTTAGTATTTTAATTTTATTTATTGGCTTTTTCTTTGAATTAATAGAAAATTGAATCGAGGGACAGGATACGTCGCACACGCACTACCGCTCACTGTGCAAAGTACAATTAAAGTTCAAGTGCGTGGGTGTGCGGTGCGTCATACTGACTCTGCACTTCTATTGGCTGATGAACTCGCGTACGTACTCTACTGTACGTGCAATAGCGTCCGGCAGAGGGCGCGTTGTGTTCCGCCTGTTGCGTCTCTCTCTTGCAGTCGAATGATTCACAAGCACGTTGTGAATCGATTTGATTGAATCTTTAAAAAAGAATCAATTTTAGGAGCAATTCGTTCGCGAATCGGACATCACTTGTCTGTGGAGCTGAAACTCCCCGGGTGAGACCGAGGGAGGAAGATGGCGGCCACTGACCGTTCCCGGTCTGAAGCTGCGAAGCAGCGGCGCCAGGATCAGCTTCAACGGTGGAAGGGCTCGGAGACGGACCGAACCGGGGCGGAGGCGAAGAGCCAGTCTTCCGCTCCCGGAAACCGACGAGGCAGGGTGCGCTTCGCCCAGGGCGCCGTGTTCATGGCCGCTTGTTCCGCTGGGGACCAGGAGGAGGTGGCGGAGCTTCTGCGACAGGGAGCAGATATCAACCATGCCAACGTAGACGGACTGACGGCGCTGCATCAGGTATCCAGACCGTTTCAGATGTGTTTACAATTAAGTTTGATCCAAACTGAAAACTGTTGCAAAAGTTTACAAACTTCTTTGCGCCTTCCTGAACTTTAGCAATGTAGCCTATTAAACGCGCCAGATATAATCTGGTGAAGTGTTAAATTGTAACAAAATTAAAGTGGGAATTCCAATCTGCAGTGATTGAAACTTTGAAGCAAATTGTTTAAATGCAGTAGCCGTCTTTGGTTTGGATGGCCCGTTATCTAAAGTTGGGTCATTTGAACTGCTTGTTTAACATTTTTGAATGTTTTGTTTATACATTACTAAAAATATAACACAATCGTGTTTACATCACGGGTTTATTTATAAAATTGTCATTAAAACAGCTCTGATGGCTTGAACTAAGGCCAGTTCCTGGGTTGTCTTGCTGTCAAAAGTTCTGGCTCAGAAATGTTCTGTTTCTCTAGAACAGAATAATATCCTGCCTTGATCTAGACTCTATATTGTGTTTACATTTTTACTTTTAATATTTGTTCAATATTCTTTGCAGAAGGTTGTTTCAATGTTGTCTTGGCGGATGTCTTGTGTGTTTTTAAAATTAGGTTTAGGGAGTGTCTTGGGCCTGTCGTGTAGTTGTCATGTTTAATGTAGCTACTGCCCACTTCTGATTTGAACTTAGCCAGCATCCAGGTCAAACTGGCACAGCAAGACTTTCTTCATATCTTTGAGCTATTTCCAAGAATCGTTGGAATTCATATTGTTCCTTTGATATAGTGTGTTTTGTTTTTTCTCACTCTTGAATGTTAGATTTAATTGTATGGTTAAGAAGGGTTCATTTCAAGGGTGTCATTTTCTGTATTTGTTTTTAGCCGCTTGTTTTAAGAGTAAAGTTTTATACCTGGAAACTTATCTGATCCTGGTACAGATTCTCCAGTTGAAAAATATCTATGTTTGAGGAAATTGTTTGTGTGCAGCTCCATTTATTTGTAGATATTGCGTGCCTCTGTTGAAGTGTTGCTCATAAGAATAATTAAATTGTTTTTAGATAGGTCATCATGTGTTGTTGAGAAGCAAGCACAGCGATTGGCTGAGCACACTGCTGATGTTACAATGTCACAGTCATTGTGATGTCACAGCTGCACAGGTATTCACAGGAGCAGCACCTGTGGGCCTTTGTTGTTTCTTTAAAAGTAAGTGTAGCACGTGCTTGTTTCTGATTTTCTGATTGGTGTGGTTTTGAAATGGGGCCTCTAACCCTGGTTTGCTTTTAAATTTATGTTTACATTTGTTACAGTTTTGCATTGACTTGTTTCAGTGAAAGAGAGCTGGGTTTGTCACTGAATGTTTTGGGTAGATTTGTGAGGCTCAGTTACGTGGCAAGTGTCTTTCTGGGGTGGAGCTCCACATTTATACTCTGTATTGCTGTGACATAAGCTGAGTTTTATGAGAGGATAAAGCCTAAATTAAATCATAATTTGATGAATACTAACTGTTATTCAGAGTCACGTTAGCCTAGGAACACTGGCCTCAGTTGTGTGTGTTCAGCTCTGGACAGAATCAGTGTCACATCCCATCGAAGACACTGTTTTTGCCTCTCTGCTACACACACACACACACACACACACACACACACACAGTCCCCCCTCAGTCACAGATAGAGTTCCAAAGATGGTTTACCTTCTAATCGTTCTAAAGTAAACAGACATTCCGTACACAGATGGACAGGGAGGGAGAATTGTGACCAGATCTTCTTCTGTTTTAAACGACTCCTGAGAAGAAAGACCAGAAAGATTCACACAAACACAACTCAAACTATGTAAAAGATTAAAAAAAGAAGCAGAATGAGGTTTCACACCAACTTCTGAAAGTGCAACACCAAATGTTTATGTTTTTTGAAAGCTTGTAAATGTGTGTTAAAGATTTAATATCGTTCTGAAATAGTAGTTATTTAACAGATCCCGAATGCTGATTAGTCAATAGAGTGGTTCAGCCACAGGCATAACTGATTATTACTGTTGTTGCATAGCAACATTGCGGTGTGTCAGAAACTGTAGGTTCTCACACTTATGTTGTGTCTTTGCTGAATTAAGTTGTGATTAAAATTTGCGGTTATATTCATATTTATATCCATATTGCATATGTATTTTGTATACATTTGTATTTTAAAATTGCCTCCATCCTATGGTTAGCTTCTATATTAGGTCTTAATAAATGGTGTATGTGTGTCTCATGCAAAAGTTTATGAGCGTCTGTGTTTTGAATTGTTTATATAGTTGAGTTAAGTGTGTGTGTGTGTGTGTGTGTATGATGCTCTGTCGCTGCTCATCCCGATCTCCGTCCTGTTGTTCTCCTGTTGCTCGGTAACATTGCTTGGCAACGGAATTAATTATAGTCAGTGCTCTTTAAATTTTTCCAACCCTTCCATCCAAAGTCTCTTTATCTCTCTCTCTTTTTCTCTACTGAGAGCATGGAAAACATTCTTCATGCAGTACAAGCGCCTCTTGTCAGTAGCAAAGGCCAGTCGCACTCTGAGTCACACACACACAAAGTGACCCAGTCAAGAACTTCACACCTTCTCTATAAAGAAGGTCTCTACTGTTCTACAGAAAGCCACACAAACACATACAATGACAGAAGGGCTTATGAATAGGGAGGGCTTTCTATCCACACAGAGAGAGACAAAAACGTAAGTGCAATGTATGTGTAGATTTCTATAAGCTGTCCTTTGAGAGCTCTACAGGGAGTGCAGAATTATTAGGGAAGTTGTATTTTTGAGGATTAATTTTATTATTGAACAACAACCATGTTCTCAATGAACCCCAAAAACTCATTAATATCAAAGCTGAATATTTTTGGAAGTAGTTTTTAGTTTGTTTTTAGTTTTAGCTATTTTGGGAGGATATCTGTGTGTGCAGGTGACTATTACTGTGCATAATTATTAGGCAACTTAACAAAAAACAAATATATACCCATTTCAATTATTTATTTTCACCAGTGAAACCAATATAACATCTCAACATTCACAAATA
>JAZGTJ010000344.1:111988-133996 GCA_036877575.1 Botia almorhae
CCTTGCTCAAGGGCACTTCAGTTGCAACCCCCCAGTGCTGGAATCAAACCAGCAACCTTCTGATTACAAGCCCAACTCACTAACCAGTAGGCCACAACTGCCCTGGGCAGCTGTGAACATTTAGTTGGGATGCAATCTTCCACTCTCCCTGGAATGTTTGCAGCTGATGACTAGAACCAGGGCTTGGGTTGCGATGCTTGTCTGGCTTCTCCATTTGAGCACACTAATATTTTTCTTTGCTTGGCGAGAGAAGGTTTACAGTGCTGCTGGTCAAACTGCTTCTGACCTCCATGCCAGGATGTTCCTGCAAGCCAAGGAACTAGGAGCAAGTCAAGGATAGTTCCAACCCAGCATGTTCTGAATTTGGACCTTTGCAAGCTGCCATTCAAGATGATCACGTTTAACACCAGGATTGGTGCATGACTATAGACCTGAAGGATACATGCTGTATGTCTTGTTCTGCCTTGATACAGACTGTTTTGGTTTCTTATGAGTGCCGGAAATATCAGTTCAAGGTCCTCCCCTTTGGTTTGTCCCTGCCTAGTTTCAACTGGAGATCACTCCATGGGCCTTCTGATCCTAAAGAGATCGCTTTTTGAGCACTAGAGTCATTTGAGTGGCCTCTCTTAGAACACAGCCCTCCTGACCATGCCCATTTCCATCAAGGGGGCAGGGGATCTGCAGGCATTGTTTGTATTTAATGAGTTTGGACCAGGATTTTCTTAGATTTTCTCATCCCAACTACATGCCCAAGGTTCTCACGACTCCCTTCAGGGATCAAGAGGTGAGCCTTCAGGCACTTCCACAGCCGGACGAGCACCCAGCTGTCTCCCTGCTGTGTCCAGTATGCACTTTGCCTATTAACCTGGGCCACACAGAAGAATTCAGAAGGTATCTGATTTGGAGGTCAGCAGAAGGGGAAGGCTGTCTCCAAACAAAGGCTATTTCATTGTGTCATAGATGCAATTCTTTGCCTTACTGATTACAGGGTGTGCCATGTCCCTTTGGTGCACATTATTCTAGGAATAGCCTCCTCTTGGGAGTGAGCTATAGGCTGGGTCACACCTAAAACTTTTCTGAGGTTATAACCTTAAAATACAATCTGTCTTTTCCACTGTGCTGTCTACATGACAAGCGTCTTGAAGAACCAATAGAATATCTTGCCACAGCATCTTTCCCCCTAGAGGCAATAACAAGAGCTTTTCACCCCTGCAAGTTCACCTTTGGTGAAACCTGGACATTTTTTTTTAACCTAGAGCCTAGCGGAGGGGCTTGACAACTGAATCTGCCATTTGTGGCTACCCAATTGGTTAGCTCATTGGCAGATGTCATATGTAGTGATTCTCTTTGGTAATCCCATATAAGTATCTTTCCACAGTACAGTTGTTGGTAAACCAGTGTCTTTCCCTAGATGGAACTGTCCATTATGGCCTATGGGATGGTTATTCTTTCAGTAGTGCTCCGCTTGTAGGCATAATTTGATGTGGTACGTCCCCTGAAGTCCGTCTATTTCCACATATAATCTCCCTTTAGGTAGGTTGCTGTCTCCGCAGTGTCTTCTTCACTCAAGGAGAAGTTCACTATCCTAATGTATTTGACCAGCAGACTCGTTCTAAAGCGGCCTTCTATAAGCTTTATATTCCATCCCTTTAGTATGGTTAGCTTCATGCCGTTTTAGTGTGTTGAAAGGTTTTGGACTCTGTGACCACTTGCTCAGCATGCTGTGCTGTACCAAGGTTCAACAGTTGTGGTGCTTAGTATAGGGACCCCTAGTGTCACTACTTCGAGGCAACATCGAGTGAGTGACAGAAAGGGAATGCCTCGGTTACGTATGTAACCTCCGATTCATGCTGGAGGGAATGTGACACTGTGTCCCTTTTGCCACAATGTTGAACTGTCCGCTTATGGCCAAGTTCCTTGGATCCTCAGCAACTTATTACTTAGTTTTAGTTCAGTTAGTTTGAGTTTTTTATTTCTATTTCAGTTAATACAGATAAGTAAATGGCTGGGGGCCACTTTGTTTGCTGTATTGTTTCTTAAAGTATTCCCTATTATTTTGAAGTCAATGTATTAAAAACAGAAACTGAAACAAAAAGATTCTGCTTCATTTTAATAGAGCATGTTTTTTTTAGAAAATTTTAGTTTTAGTTAAATTACATTTTTAAAGTAATGTTTAGAAATTTTATAACTATAGCCTTGATAGGATGTTGTGCTTTAATAACAGAGTGTCTCCTCCAAAATCCGACCTGATTGCTCAATGAAGACGTTTGAGGCTGGGATGTACATAACACATCTTTCCAGCTTGCTCATAGTTAATGGACAGTCTATTGTCAGACCACCCACTCCCATGCAAAACAAATAAAACTCTCGCACAAGAGAAAACTGAACATTATTTACAACATTTTAAGATGGCACAAGATGTATGAAATTATGTTTGGGAGTACATTTGAGAAGATATAATCCAACTACAGATTATACTTCTGTATTTGAAAGTAGCACAACATTTTGTAATTGTGATGGTTGTCTTTCCAATAATATTTCACATACTGTATATGTCATAGCTTTCCTGTAGCTCAGTCGGTTTCCTTTCACATAGCTTTCCTGTAGCTCAGTCGTTAGAGCATGGCGTTAACAACGCTAAGGTCATGGGTTCGATCCCAGGGATTGCACATTCTCAGAAACAATGTATAGTATAAGTGCATAAATGTAAACGCATAAATGTAAATATGTGATATGCAGTTGCACGTTCACCTTCAACAGGTGAGTCTGTGCACACCCAGTGAAAACACGCCCACAGAGAGCCTGGCACGTTTGGTCAGCATGGTCTTCCAGTGGTTCCACTCCACAGCCTACATGATGGACGATGAAGTGGGCAGCCTGGTAGAAAAGCTCAAACCTCAGTTTGTCACAAAGTGGTTGAAGACTGTTTGTGATATACGCTTTGATGTTATGGTCATGTGCCTGCTGCCCAAACCAGTTGAGTTTGCCAGGGTGAGTAAAATACTTGTGGTTACACAAACGTATTTACACACCCTGGAGTGTCTGATTTGTGTGTGTTATTGTTCGGGCGTGTAGGTGGGGGGTTACTGGGATAAGTCCTGTAACACAGTGACACAACTCAAGGAAGGACTTAACCGCATCTTGTGCTTGATTCCCTATAACGTCATCAGTCAGCCGCTGTGGGAATGTTTCATGCCCGAGTGGTTGGAGGCGATTCGCATGGAAGTTCCAGACAGTCAACTCAAAGAATTCCGCGAGGTTCTCAGGTACAGCAACTCGAGCCAGATGTTAGGAACACAGAACCACATGAGCTGCTCCCATGCACAATAGAAAGGTTTCGGTTTAGGGTTAGGGTCTTTTTCTGAGGTAAACGGTTGGTGAGTTTGAGTTGAGGCAGACAAGCCTTTCATCTTATCATACTTAGTTATTCATTAAATTAAGTCAAATTGTCATTTTTAATTGTTGGGTTTGTTGTGATGTGATATGTTGGTCTCTTTCCAGTAAGATGTTTGACATTGAATTGTGTCCCCTGCCCTTTTCTATGGAGGAGATGTTTGGATTTATTAGCTGTAGATTTACTGGGTATCCAGCATCTGTACAGGAGCAAGCACTGCTTTGGCTTCACGTGAGAACACACAAACAGACCCACATATATACACACATACAGATACTGACACACACAGACAAACATGCACACTATTAGGTGGCACGTGCAATTGATGAAAATATTTTTTGAGAAACCCTAATCCAAAGGCTTATCAGTCTTTCAGCATTAAATCTTTTATTGAACTACATTGACATCTGTCTTAGTTTAGATAAAACTATGCTTATTTTGCTATATAGAAAGCTATGCTTTCTATTAATTACAAAGATGAATGCCTGAGAAAAATGTCAAATCTGTGCAGGTTCTGTCGGAGCTGGATATTGTGGTTCCTCTGCAGCTGCTTATTAGCATGTTTTCTGATGGTGTAAACTCACTAAAAGAACTGGCCAATCAGAGGAAGGCACAGGCTGCAGATTTGTCTGGAAATGCAAGACCCAGGAGAGTAAGACACACTTATAATCACCACATGGGCTTATACTATTTAACACAGAAACATTTTTAGCTAGGATCTTTACTAGGTAAACCATAAATGGTTGTCATGACAACAAGTTGAAAACTAAATTTAGACCTGCTGAGATGTTTGTGTTACATCTGTGTGATGACAGAGAAGTGAGGACTCAATTGCAGCACATTGAAGGGCTTTTCTTTTAAAAAATGAAAAGAAAAACAACCCTATAGGGAAACTCACAGAAACAACATGGGGCTAAAACAACCACAATGAACTGGCACAGGACACAGAAAACACAAAGACAATAAATAATAGAGGGAATGAATAGGGTAACAAGGGAGGGCAGGTGGAAGGTGTGATCCTGACCCCAAGAACATAAACCAGGACTAGACCAAGTGTATCAGGATACAGGTGCCATGCTCTAAAAATAAAATTATACTTGGAGCATAGGAGTCAGGACTCCAACCACATGGCAAACGACCCTAACCCTAACCTAAAAGTGAATCCAGACTCCATGCTCCAACATCCAACCAAACAAGACATAGCACAAGACCCAGAGCGTGAGTTCAGATCCTGACACGAAGAAAACAACACAATACAAGACTAAGAATCAGGATCCAAAAATTATGCTCTGACACAAAACACAAGAGTGTCATGACCCAGTTACAAGAATGACAAAAGATCTCACAGAGCTGACAGGGCTGTGACATTCTAAGAGATAAACACCAGTCTGTCCAAGTTACTGTAGTGAAATATTTTACTTCATAAACAACTAATCATTTCTTCTGAATAAAAACGTTGGGACAGTCTGGTACAGCTGTGTATGTCTTCACTGTAGGTAAGTGTAGTGTCAGACCCTGGCAGAAGGGGGCAGCACAATAACCTGAGTCCGTTTCCCAGTCCATTCCGGAGCCCCTTTCGCAGCCCGCTGCACTGCAGCCCTTTCAAAAACCTGGGACACGCTACAGGCAACTGCGCCCTGGACCTGGATTGTGATGATGACGACATAAACCTGGGCTGTTTCATCCTGATGTTTGACCTCATCCTTAAACAGGTCAAAGTTCCCTCAACATACTAGTAAATGTTTTATGTGTCAGATACAATTCCGGCTTTTTAACCTGTGAAAGAAAGTTTTGTGGTGTTTAATATTTAGGTTCTACAGGATGGGTGAAAAGTAACTAGGCATTAAAAATTAGCTATGGAACTTGTATCACTGGAGTCATGATGAAAACAGTGTCCAAATTATGATAGTAAATAGGATTTCATATTTCCTGCGTCGATAGTACAGGCATCGGCTGCGAGAGGTTCTCAGCAATATCCCAAATGACTTCCTTCAGAAGACTGTGCATTCCATCCCTAGCCGTTTGAAGAAACTTGTTGACGTCCCAGTGCTTATGTTGAAATTTAAAGATTTGCTTTTATTTTTGTATGTATTTAACAAAGGTTCAGGAGGAGTCTGGTCAGCTAACTCTTTCAATTACACTATAGAAAATCAAAATTGAGATAATATATAATAACTGTGACAAAGACTCACTATTTAAATGGCTGTGTACCTCACTGCCGTGACAGAGACTATTTAAAGGCTGTTTACCTAACTACAGAAACAGCAACTCAAGAATATAGAATTGGCTGTTTACCTCGCTATCTCCAAAATTCTACCAACTGCAGCTTAATTTCTATTCACGAGTTTGCCAGCCCATTCAGTCTTAATAGTTATTGGTAAATTTGCCTTGCTATCCTCGTAGAAGGCTCGAACCCAAGGCTCGGCTCGAGCTCAGTGCTCAACCCCCTATAGTAGAACTGCACAGTGAAAGAATAAGAGCAGTGAAGGAGGCGGAGGGATGCCAGAATAATTATTGCTGAGAAAGCGCAGAGACTGCTGCTTATATATGTTCATAATGATGATTGACAGGACTGAATGTTTAGTGTCCTCCTGTACCTACGTCCAAAACTTCATTTAATTTATCGCTATACTATTGTGATATATTGTGATATAAGTATATTCCCTCAAACCATGTTTTTTTTCATTGATTACCATTTTTGGATTAATTATCTTTTGTATAACCACATTCTACAAATTCCTATTGTTTCTGTAGCAAAAGCATGGTTAATTTTCATGATGGTTTCAGCACGTGCTCCTGCAAATATTACCAAAGTGATAAACTATCTGTTCAAAAGAAAGTGGAAGGATAAAAGAATAAAAAGGGGAAGTCATTCTTGAGGTCTTTAAACATCTCAATAAATGAAATGGAACTGAATGTGTGGGAAGTGACTGTTTGACATATTAATGAAGCTTATATTGTTTCAGACTAACATATAAAGGATATTGGAATGGCTGACATAATTGTCCCACCATGTGTGTGTGTAGATGGAATTGCAGGATAATGCTGTGTTGCTGGTTTTGGAAAGCAGTCTGGGGCAGGATATTGTGGCCATTATAAACAGCGTGTTGCAAGCGCCGTGGGGTGGATCACACTCCTGTCAGAAAGACGAGAAGCCCATGGAGTGCAGCCTGTGCCAGTCCAGCATCTTGTGCTACCAGCTGGCGTGTGATCTGCTGGAAAGACTGACACCACGCGAGGAGATACGACTGGTGGTCAGAAACACACACCTGAACTGAATCTTGTTACACAGGACATGTTATAGACTTCTGAAATTTTTACCCAAACCCTGTTTTTCATAATATTTAGAAAAAAAAAACATTATTTAATTATATATGTGAGATACAGAGATATTTATTGAATTTAGCTCATTAACTAAACATTTTTTTCTCAAACTCTAGCAAAACACATACAAGCAAGAGACATAAAGATGAAGTGACTGTTTACGGCAATTCTCGGGTGGTTTTATTCAGCATTGCGTTTGTAACAGGAACCATCAGAGTGTCTGGAGGAGAGTTTGGTTTTCCCTCAAGCAGAAATCAGATCAGAAAATGAGGAAGTTCAAGGAGAAGATGCGTCTTACACAGAAAAACCAGGCAGCCCGAATCCCTCAACTGAAATCCCTTGTACGTACTCAACATCAAAGATCGCACAAAACATTTGGTGTTTGAGTTTTAAAAGAATTTCTAGTGTTCATTATTATATCTTGAGCTGGTGTTGGTTAAGAACAGTAATATTTCTTATAAACCAATCGAAACTTATCATTAGGGAAAATCGCTTTATTTGAGATATTTTAGATATTACCTGTGAGCATACGTTTTATAGAATAGAATAGAATAGAATTTAAGCAAGTACATTTAATTGGTGCTTTTTATTGTTTCTGATCTTGAGTATTCTTTTCCATAGTATTAAAAGACAGTTTGGACAGGAAGTTCTCCTACCTACAGCTTCCTGCTTCCTTAAAGCTTCTGTACACCATTCTGCAGGTAAACAGCACAGACAGCTGGTCATGTTCAGTGATGTTCTATGGCCATGTTTGTTATGCGAGTATTTCCTACAGGAAATCAGTAAGTTTGAGGAGCCAGACATTCTGTTCAACATGTTAAGCTGTCTGAAGATCCTGTGTTTGCATGGAGAATCTTTGTTTCATGCCCAAAAAGATCACCCACAATTCATGTCCTACATACAAGAGAAGATGCTCATTCCCAGGTAATAGTCGCACGCTTACGATATTAATTTAATTACATAAATATGTACTGGGGAGGAGGGTATTAGATAATGGTTTGAATTTCAGGGATGAGGAAGGACGTAGAACAATGTTTGGAATGTTACATATAACATCACAGAGAAATACTTATCCATAATAATGAGCCTTTAAAATGTAAATTTTATGCATGCATAACTTGATTTGCAAACAAATTACAAAGCCTATACATTATATAAAAATCGAATAACAATAAGATAAAGCATCACTTTGACAAACTTAGATTTGATGCTAATAATAGCAAACATTTATCTAGTGTGAGCAGGCATGCACATTTATGTTTAGCAGACGCTTTTATTCAAAGTGACTTACAAGGTGAAGAAGACAATGAAGCAATAAATTATAAGTGAGTATAAGTGATGTTTGAGGTGGGTGAATTTTAAGGGAACACTTGCCTGCAGAATTTGCATGTCACTTTTTTGGGTCATCTATTACCTTCTCAAAATGAATACTTTTGATGGCTTTTGATTTCATAATTATCACATATCTGTCCATCATAGACTATATGACATTGCAGTCGTTGCAGTTCATTTTTTTGCAAAATTTACTAATCCTAAAACTCTAAAAACTAATCCTAAAAACTAATCCTTTTCTTTTTGACTACTAAGTAGTTAGGGGGCCTGTAAGGGGGCAGTCCTAATTATTTCATAATTATTTAAGAAAATCTTAATACAGAAAATCTTTCTCTATGACTTACTGTATGTAAAGCCTGAGAAATTAAAATAATACTGTAGCAGAGTAAAGCCAGAATGTGACTTTTAACCTAAATTCATATGTTCATTTTTAAACAAGTGGCAGTAAATCTAAGCCCTAACTGCACGTGTGTTTGGTCTTCAGCTTGTGGTCAATGCTGAAGTCAGAGTTTTGTCAGTTGGCGTCTCTGGCCGTCCCTCAGCTCCTGCATGCGCTCTCTCTCTCTAATGGGGCTGATATTTTCTGGAAGCTAGTGGACAGCAGTTTCAACAACAAAGACTGGAAGATTCGCTTTGAAGCAGGTCTGATTGTGCACGTTACTCATGGTTTCTCCTTCCCTCTTTAAAATGTTTTATCTCACTTTGTTGCCATAGCTTCTTGGTAATTTAGAAATTGTGGGATTGGAGCATCTTATAGTGATTGGCAGAAAGTTTATGTGCCCTTGATCTGTAGATGCACCCTGACAAACATCCTGTTACATCTTCTGTACTGTTTCAGTGTGGATGTTTACACAAACTCACTAACAAAACAGGCTGTCCATGAAAAAGCAGACTAAAAAAACTGTACCGAGCAGTGATGTGTTGTTAAAGAGATTTTAAACCTCGCTGCCATCTGAAGTTACTTTAGATTGCATAGAAAGGTTTATTCGTTATCATTATTACTGACCTTTACTGATCTGAACAAATCAGACAAACTATTAAATTTAGAGCTCTATTAAATTTAGAGCTATATTTGTTCTAAACATTGCCTATAAAAACATACTTGTTTGCATTATTCAATTCAAATTTATTTATAGCACTTTTCACCAGTTTGCATTGTTGCAAAGCAGCTTTACAAAAACAAATTTTAAAACATTTAGTTGAGATATTACAAAAACATTACAGTGACATTACAAAACAGTACAGAAATAAAGAAAATTAAGTTATATAAACAAGCAAATTATAAAATATGTAGAATACGTAGTGCAAATTTAGTTAAATATTAATATGCGACTAACACTAGAGCAGAACTGACTTCTCTGCAAGATTTACTCACAAATCTTGTTCATGTCTTTTTGGTTTAAATTGCTTTCTATTACAAAAAACATCATGTTTATGCTAGAAGGATAAACGGTTAACATTAGTTGATATTAAAAAAAGAGGCAAAAGAGTGTTATGTAAATGGCTTGTCTTACAGTGGAGAGGGTGGCGGTACTGTGCCGGTTTTTGGATATCGGTTCAGTTACTAAGAGTCATTTGCTGAAGTACTCTCTGGCCCATGCCTTCTGCTGCTTTTTGGCAAGCATTGAGGATGTAAACCCTGCTGTGGCCACCAGAGCCCGACTTCTGCTGGACACCATCAAACGTCCCTCACTGCAGGTAAATTGAGACCCAAGAGGCATATGCATACTGTGATGATGTCATGATGAACTTGGTTTTGTTTGTCTTTCATGAGGGCCTGTGTCTTTGCTTGGACTTCCAATTTGACACGGTGGTCAGAGATCGTCCCATCATCCTGAGCAAGCTGCTGCTGCTCCATTCCCTGAAGCAGGAGATTCCTGCTCTGAGTTGGGAATTCTTTGTCAACCGCTTTGAAACGCTGTCACTTGAGGCTCAGCTGCACCTGGACTGCAATAAAGAGTTTCCTTTTCCAACAAGTAAGTGAATGTGTGTGTGGTCCTGGTATTAACTATATTTTTGGGATCAAATGTCTCCACAAGTATAGTAATACCAGTAAATGTTGACCTTAATATATGAGGAAAAAGCTTACAAGTCATACAGAATTAACTTTTTGTAAGTCTTAAATATCAGAAAGTTTTTTGTGATGGGTAAGTTTAGGGTAGAGTTGGTGTAGGGGAAACAGAATATACAGTTTGTATCGTATTATTGTCCATAGACCATAGACATATCATTATGTCTATGGACTGTCCCCATAAAACATGATAAACTCGGGGATGGACGTGCAATGTGTGTGTGTGTGTGTTGGATATGGCTGGCAGAACGTTTGTTGCACTTGGGCAATATTTAAAAAGAGTAGTTTACTATTGTATTACCGTAAGTCATGTACTATTTTTAACTAAAGCTTCCTGGTTTAGTTAGCAGGTAAAAACTTGACTTCACTTTTTTCAAATGTAATATAAATTATTATAATGCAATATTTATTTTTGCAAAACCAAAAATCACAATTAAAAATATTTTGAAGGATAGTTATTTCACAGAGAATTACTAAAACAATTTATTAAATAACTGTTAAGTGAATGAGTCATTATCATCATCTTCTGTAGTTTGTTGCATGAAGGTTGTTAGATGCTTGGACCTCAAGTCACGTGATCTTTAAATGCACAAAGTGTCTTTCTGCTGTATATGTGAAGTATTTAAATATAACACTGGTACTGTAGCTGTGCAGTTTAAATACAACTACTTAGAATAACAGCTATGTGCTTAATAACAACTGACCCATATGATCCACGTCCTGTACCATTCTTTGTGTTTATTTGAATAATGACGTAATCATTTCAATAAAGTGCAGAAATATTTGATAGCAGTAAGCAACTGGATATGAATCATCTCTAGTGTGTGTAGAAAGTGAATGAAGTGTAAAGATCTATTCATCATATCATCTATAAGCCATTACTGCAGTAAGGACAAATGTGGCCAACCTGAGTGACGCTGCCATGTGGAAGATTAGACGCGCTCGCTTCGCCCGCAATCGCCAGAAGAGCGTCCGTTCCTTACGGGACAGCGTTAAGGGTCCGTCAGAGTCCAAGAGGACGTTGTCTCTTCCCGAAACACTCTGCAGTAAGCTGCGTGAGTGCTCTGAACTTCCTGTCTCTGTTTGTCTAAGCATTAAGTAACAAACTGTGGAATGACAGTTTTGCCCAGATGTTAGTCTGAATTCACCACAAAATACCTTAAGTCTTTTTCCCTGTTTGGATTCACAGCTCTGAGATTCACGAGACAAGAGCAGTCTGCACCCACCCTGGGAAACGTGCTGGAGAAAGTCCTCACAGGTACATAACACTAACTTAAGGAGTGGCTGAGATATTTGGGATGCTTATTTTTCCCAACATCATCACCTACATCATCTGCACAGTGTTTATATGAGACACTACAGATTCCGTTAACGTGCAGGTGAAGGTGCTTCTCCAGAGGACGACTCCATCATTAAAGATCTGATGCCAGAAGACGCTGGTATAGACCACCAGACTGTGCACCAGCTCATCATGGTGCTAATGAAGTTCATGTCAAAAGACAAGAGCAGCGCAGAGGCAGACATCAGCAGCGCCAAAGCTTTTAACACAGTCAAACGGCATCTCTACGTCCTGCTGGGATATGATCAGCAGATGGGATGTTTCATGATTACACCTCAGAAAATGCGTTCCTCAACCTGTTTCAATGCATTCATTGCAGGAATCGCTCAGGTGAGTTTAGATCACTTTGACGTCTCCCAGCAATCATGTTGTAATTATGACATTTGGTTTGTGTTGTGGTTCTTCAGGTGATGGATTACAACATCGGTTTGGGTAAACAGTTGTTGCCGCTGGTGGTGCAGGTGCTGAAGTATTGCACATGTCCACAGCTGAGGCCAAACTTCCAGGAGCCTCCACGTTGCTCGCTGTGGGCCCTTAGACCACACATCAGACAGATGTGGCTTAAATCTTTGCTTGTCATCCTCTATAAGGTACTCACTGCTACCAAGTTAAACAAAAGCTAACAAGTTACCATTGAATGCCTTAGAAATACAGTATGTGTAATATTAATTATTTGTAGAGAGAGAAATACAGCATTTATACAGTTATTGAATACATTTATATTTACATTTAGTCATTTAGCTGACGCTTTTATCCAAAGAGACTTACAAATGAGGACAAGGAAGCAACTTCAATTACAATAAGAGGCAACAATGAATAAGTGCCTAGATATAGACAGGTCTTAGGTATTTCAACACAGTATAAGAAGTAGTGGTGGCGGTGTGTTAGTAAATTAGTCAAGGAAGTGAAGATGAAAAAGATGAGTTTTTAGTTGTTTCTTGAAAATGGCTAATGACTGATGGAGATATGGAGTTTATTCCACCAACCGGGCAGAGTGAAAGAAAGAGTCTGGGAAAGTGATTTCTTCTCTCGTTGGGATGGAACCACAAGGCGACGTTCATTAGCTGAACACAAATTTCTGGTGGGCACATAAGTGCGAAAAAGTGAGAGCAGGTAGGGAGGTGCGGATCCAGTAGTCACCTTGAAGGCAAACATCAGAGCCTTGAATCTGATGCGAGCAGCTATTGGCAGCTAGTGCAACTGGATGAACAGTGGTGTGACGTGTGCTCTTTTAGGCTTGTTAAAGACCACTCTAGCTGCTGCATTCTGAATCAACTGCAGAAGCTTGATAGAACAAGCTGGAAGCCCTGCGAGGGGAGCATTGCAGTAGTCCAGTCTGGAGAGAACCAGAGCCTGCATTTACAGCATTTAAAGTAAATGCAAATACAGCATTTAAGGAGTATAGTGGTCAGAAACACTACACTGTCTCAGTTTACTCTGTACTGCATTGTTGTCACAGGCATTTATTGATGCCTGTAAATATGTGTTGTATAACCTCTTTACACTCCTCACAGTCATGTGATTTTCTGATAGTGCCATTGTTGTGTTTTGTGTGTGGAATGTTCATGTATGACAGACTTGATTTATTTTTATATGTGCTTCTTTCTAAGCATTATTTATACAAAATTTAATTTTTAGAGCACAATGCAAATGGAAGTACATCACTAGTTTGTTGAAGTGAACTGTTTAATCTACAGAGTGTCCAGTTTACTTAAAATGATGCCATTATATCACACTATTTAGCTGTAGCGTCTGTCCCATCGATAGTGTGCTTTGTTTTTTTTTACTTTGTGCTTACATGTGCTTTATACATACACAAGAACAGCACAATTAGCATGAGAAGTCTTCAACCAGCTGTGCCCACTGCTGACTAATGCTGTCTGTGGTGCAGTACCCATATAGAGATATGGACATGAGTAAAGAGGTGGTACTTCATCTGATCCACATCACCATTAACACCCTGAACGCTCAGTATCACAGCTGCAGGTCCCATGTGTCTGCTGGGCCTCTGTACAGTGACAACTCCAACATCAGCCGCTACAGTGAGAAAGAGAAAGGTATGAGCGAAATGTCAGAAACATGTCACATGTCTCTTGGGAAAGAGTTCTTAATGTCCTGTTACAGTAACACCTGTGTTGTGCTGATGTGCTGTGTAGAAGAAGACAGTGTTTTTGATGAATCTGACATCCACGATACTCCGACGGGAGCAGCAAATAAGGAATCACAGACTTTCTTTGCTCGCCTCAAAAGGATCGGGGGCAGCAAGTCTGTCAAGTATCAGCCTGTAGAGCTTAATGCTCAAAGGAGTAAGTGTCTAATTTTAGTCTTCATGTTCATTAAAGCCCATGTGTTCTTCTTTCATAATCTTGCATACTTTCTTACTGCTGTCCTCTTGACAGGTGAGATTGAGTTGGCTGAATACAAGGAGGGCAGTACGCTGCAGGACACTCTGCTCTATCCTGCTAGAGAGGACAGCAACAGCAAGAAAAAGAGACTGCAAGCCATGCATAAGCAGAAGTCTCTCGACATTGGCAACACAGATTCCATCCTCTTTAACCTGGATGAGCATAGGCGCAAGTCTTGTATTGACCGCTGTGACATGCAGGGACCTGGGGCTATACACCCAGCATCATCATCCTTTGTAGCTAGACAGCAGCACAGGGCTCAGCGCCAGGGGAAAGACTCTTCTAATGGCCACTCTATTGTGGACCGAAGAGGGTCCACAGCACAGAACGACAATGTCAGACCAATTATACCCGAGGTGCGTCTGAGCTGTATGGAGACATTTGATGATAAACCCACAGGTCTGGACTCACCACTAGTCAGGCCATGCAGACCCCCACATGACAAGGAGGATCCAGACCTCATAGACCTTTCCTCAGACTGCACGTCCATCCCTGATAAACATTCTATTCTTTCGCTCTCCGATAGCGACTCTCTGGTTTTCGAGCCTCTGCCTCCTCTGCGCATTGTCGAGAGCAATGAAGATTTGTTTGAGGCCCTCAAACTTCCCAGTGAAGTGCTAAACAAACCTGAGGAATCAACCGCCCCCTCCATCAACACAGTACACTTATCTCCACTTGTTCAGGTCAGCATAGAGGATTGTTCCAAAGACAACAGGAGCTGCCCCCCAGCCCAGGAGAATGTTGAGTGTTCAGTTGAAGCCAGATCTCCTGCATTCACTTCAACGGCTTCTCTGGAGCTCCCTGACCTCACACCTCATCATGACAGCACCATGACTCTCAAACAAAAGAGAGGTCTTTTCAGGAAGACGTCGCATGTGCCAAACCCATCCTTAGATGATACTAGTGCACAGCCTGAGGATAACTCTGGAACAAGGCCTGGCTTCCTCCATGTCACTGTGGACACGCTTGAGTCGCTGGATCCATTGAAAGTGGAGAAGGTTGGAGGAAGTTTTCACGTTGGAGATGATGAAAATGATGAGACTGATGAGAGAGACAGTGAGCCCAAACCCGATGATGAGAGTGATGAAGCTGAATTTAAGATTCAGATTGTGCCACGTCAGCGTAAAGAGCGCAAGATCGCTGTGAGTGCCATTCAGAGGGAATATCTGGACATCTCCTTCAACACTCTGGACAAAATGAGAGATCCAGCCACAGAATCAGGTCAGTCATCAGCTCAGCTCAGCTTGACAGTGTGTTTACTTCGCTTTTCAGAATTATTACAGGTACTGCTCTCAGGTTAGGGTTAGGGTTATTGTGGTTTTTTTCATCATTTTTTAGAGTTAACATATTGTTAACATAGCATAACAGTGTTAATTATGAATATATATGTAAGAAGTGTCCAACCAGTGTGAATCATCTTTGGGCAATCCTTTAGGAGGCTTGGAGTAATATATCAAGTCAATGTTTAAATAAACTGACAGCTCGGATGCCCAGATTATGCAGAGCTGTAATAGCTGCTAATGGTGGATATTTTGATGAATTAAAATTTTAAGTTTTTTCTATGTATGTAACTGTTTCTATGTGTAACTGTTTATGTAATAAAATATGTTTTCGTAGTTTGTGTTGTCCCTTATCAGTGCAAAATTATCACAAATTAAAAAGGATTCATGCCAATATTGTCCAAAACCCCATTTTTCTAGGGCGTTTCCAAACTTTTGGAGGGCAGTGTATATATAAACATTCCCATACCCCCATAACATTCCCATATTTCCATATCATGTTAAGCACTGTGCATTTAAGACTTCAATTAATTTGAAGTCTTTTAATTTATTTGAGGGACTGTAGTTAGGCCTAGAAATTTGAAAGACCAAATTAATTGTTTTCATTATCTACTTTACTGTGCTATATAACCATAAATCCTTACTAATCTTGGCAAACTACACATCATTAGTAATGTCCAAAACCACTTGAGATTATCAGTAATGAAAAACTCTTAAACAAAGAGTGTAGAGAATAAAGCTAAAAAAACGATTTGCAATGACCACACCTAGCGTTTGTAAGACATTGCCCAATACAAAGTAACCGTCATTCCAAAAAATATTGATGGTGTAGTTAGATTTAAACAGGAAGGTTTAACAGAAAGAGTAAATTAAATAAAGTAAACTATTAATGTTTATTCTTTATAATATTAAGGCCCACAAACTTTACAGTGCTACCTCAATAGTGTTTTAAATACAATGTATGAATCTGCAGTAAACCTGTGCACAAAGCAGTAAATCGCAGTATCCACATTATCAAATGGTGCATCTAAACAAGATTATGTAGGCTGCATGTAAAAAAACTACATACATAAGTGTATGCTGGGCTTGGTTAGATTTTGCAAGTGGCCCAACCACAACATACTAATTAAGTAGCAGTAAACATATACTTGTGGGGTCACATAACAAGTGTCTGCTGTTTATAGTGTCTGATGGACACTATAAACAGCAGACAATTGGAATAAAAATCAATCACACTGAACAAACTTAGAATAAGATTTGATCTTTTGACTTGCACACAGTACATGAATACACATTTTCCACCGTTTCAAGATCTGCATACTAGCAGCTGCTCTATGGTCATTGCTTCTTTTTGAACACACACTTAAAATTCACCTATTTCAGTTTTGCTTCGCCATCTTACCTTTGACAACAACAGCTGTGCACCATACATCATAACTCGATTTGTACGTCTTTGCATATGCACAGAACTTTCTAGTTTCATTTTCAATCCGATAAAGTGTTTACATGTCCTTTCAATTGGATTAGAAAAGGTTTAAACGACCCCTTACAATCCAAATGAAATTTTAATCTGGGATCTGGGAATTTCATTCCGATTTACGTGTTTAGGTGTGACTTTTTTAATCTGATTGTGTTTCTAGTCCTATTACTATTGGATCAGAACACAAAGATTTATATAATGTCCGTCATCACTTGTCGTTGACTGTGTTGACTGTATATTGGACTCAAATCATTGACATGTTTAAGGTGTTATGAAAAAACACATTGTTACAAGATTGATTAGCACTTTTTCAGACATGACCATGTAACTCAGTGGTGCTATTAAAACATTGCTTTATTTCAGTGTCTCGAGCAGCTCAACTTAGCAATAGTTGTTCAACCAAGATATGAGACTATTTGTGTCCCAAAAGCTTCTTTAACAGATTTATTGTTCTGTTTGGTGGTGCAGAAATGCCACTCTTTACCTTTAAAGTGTGTGAACAAACTATTATTGTCCTAGTCATGTTTCAGATTTAATTAACTTTTTAATTAACAGATTTAATTAAGGATTAAAAGATTTAGATATGTTCATACAGTTACAAGTTACATAGATACAAGTTATCTGCCTTTTTCAGAAAGTGTTTAGTTGTGTTATCCATGCGGACTTTGTTTAACATTTAGATTTGTTTGGTTTGACAGATGAGAAATCTGTGTCAAACCTGGAGAAGCCCAGAGAATCAGCCTCCGCTCCAGCCCTGGAAGCCACCATCCCTGAAACCAGCCATCGCTCCTCAGTCTCCAGTAAACATGTTACTCCTGTTTATCAATTTCTGTCCAATAATAACAACGTGCAATTGCTAGTTAACTTACCATCACACATTATCACCTGTACAGTATGTGTATCATACAGACACTTCTGCCTCATATTTCCACTGCTCAAATATTTGAAAATTCTTTTTGTGCTGCGGTGTAGGGAGAAAAGCATCATACAACTTTATTTACTCATGAACACTGTGTTCCAGCTGTCCCAAAGTTCCTTACTAATCACACTTTGGTATTATTAAAATAATATTTGTAATATTGAAATGTTTTTATTTCATTCCCAGCTCAGTATCGTCAGGTGAAGCGTGGTTCGCTGGGTACGGTCACCATGTGTCAATTAATGAAAAGACAGTTAGAACATCAGTCCAGCGCACCTCAGAACATCAGCACCTGGGACACGGGTTAGTTTTCTTGATTTTTCATTTCAATTACATTTTATTTATATAGTGCTTTTTACAATGTTACATTGCTTCAAAGCAGCTTTTCATATATAAAAAAAGAATAATAATAAAACACAGAAAAAATGTCAGACATGTTAATGGTATTATTGCAAATAATATGTGTGAGATGTATAAGACTAATTTGGCATACTAGGTTTATAGTAGGTTTATGAATAAAGGGTTGACTGAACCGATAAAGCCACAAAATCATTAAGCAAGATATGCGTTCCAGCTTACATGGAGATGGCATATAAAAGATAACATCTTATAGGGGGAGGGATTTTCAAAAGTACCATGAACTACACACAACTTTAATGTAGATTTAAACTGACATAATGTATCTACCTCCAGGACAACACTGGGAAGACTATTCCGCAAAGTTTGGGTGCCAAATACGAAAAGGAGCACTTTTCTGCGTACTGTCAGTTGGTCAGAATTTTCAGATAGCAGTGAACGCGTAACTGTAATAGGAGCTTGCTTAGGTATTAAGGAGCTAAATCATTCAGGGCCTTGTAGGTAATCAGCATAATTAAAAGTTTATACGATGCTTGATAGGCAGCCAGTGTAGTGTTAACAAAACTGGGCTAATATGGTCATACTTGTTCATTCTCATGAGAACTCTGGTTGCTGCATTCTGAATCATCTGCAGTTTTTGAATTAATCTTGCAGGGCAGCCACCAAGTAGGGCATTGCAATAATCAAGTCTTGTGATATGTGATTTGTAATAATTCAACAGTCCTGCCATCAGATACCTGATGTTCAACAGTACAGTAAAGAACCTAATAGAGTAAAATACCTAATGTTTTCCTCAACCAGGTCTTACAAAGACCAGTTTGCTGTCAGCGCCGAGCACCGTCACCATGTTTGTTCCTGCACCAGAAGACTTCAGCGACGAGCAGCCCACCGCAATGGCTGACAGGTGAGATCACTGTGAATCTTCAACTATCTGTGTACAAGTACAGCATTTAATTAAGTAATTTAATTGGGTGTGGATTTCACCAGATGTCGAGATTGCGGGGCTGTTTTAGAGGAGTATGATGAGGAGACTTTAGCTCTGGCTGTGGTTGTTCTGTCAATGTTCATTCATCTGAGTCCTGACCTGGCCGCTCCTCTGCTGTTGGAGATCATGCAGTCTGTTGGCAGGTACAGCACGACTTTCACTTGTGTGTTTGTCATTGGTCATCACCAGAACAAAGATATGACACAGTGCATTTAAATGTCTATGTTCACTTTCAGTTTGTATTTTATAGGTTGGCCTCCAGCTCCAATTTCACAGGTCAGGCTGAAAGGTAAGTTATTGTTTTCCATTTGTGCCAAATACACAGATAAGGCTGGTGGTGATGTATGTGACGTGTCTATGTGTGTAGCATGCTGATACCTGGAAATGTTGCTGGTGTGGCAAAGCAATTCTTGCGTTGTGTTCTGCATCAACTTGCCCCCAATGGCATCTTACCACAACTATTCCAAAGCAACATTAAAGGTCTGAAAAAATGTTCTTCAACTCAGACATCTTGAACCTTAACCATACTGGTGTATACACAGCACAAAACACTAATTTTATCATGTTCTTGTTTTTTTTTAGATGGAAGCTTCCTGCGTACGCTGGCCACATCTCTTATTGATTTCAATGAGCTCAGCTCCATCGCAGCTTTGAGTCAGCTTTTGGAGGTACATCTGCTCTTTCTGCTTCAGCTCTAATGCATGTGTGTCTGTTACAGTTCCATGTATGACTTGTAAAGCAAATGACACTCTTGTGACAATATTTGACTATATTTTACCTACTTTAATCAAGTTCAGTTGTCTGAAGAAGCGGAGGTTTATCTGTGATCTTGACGCCAGTTTCAGATCAAGCCCAACTTGTTTACCAATATTTTTATTAAGATTGGAGAAGCAGATGAACTCATAATACTGCAGGAGCTGACTGAAATAAATGTTCTGACCCGTCTGGTGTTGTAGGGGTTGAACACTAAGAAGACTCTTCCAGCAGGGGGCACAATACTTCACTGTCTAGACAATATCGCCACCTTCATGGAGACTCTTCCCATGGATTCACCCAGTAACCTCTGGACAACCATCTGTAATCAGTTCCACACATTTTTAACCAAACTACCTGCTGCTCTGCCATTGAAGGTGATGGTTTAGCTTTTATACAGAAAGTTTTTTTATAGTCACAGCACAACTAAAGAGTACAAGCGTACAAGACTCTTGTGTTAATAGTTCCTCATTTATCTGTTTTAAGTGCCCATTGGACTCAGGTCTGAGAATAATAATTTGCTTGCTGAAAATTCCCATCACAAATGCAACAAGAGTAAGATTATAAACTTCTTTAATCTCCCCCTTAGATATAATTTTATTGACAGCAATGTATTGTGCATGACACGGTCTGTGTTTAAAGTTCTGTTTGTCCTTTACTTCCTTTGACAGAGTCTGTTGGAGCCCTCCTCTAAACTCCTCAGTTTTGTCATCCAGTATGGTGTTTTTAATCTCTCTTATGTCATAGAACTCTGTGGCTTATGCTACAAAACCTTCAGCAAGGTAAAAAAAACTCATTCAACCTTCAAGAGTCTTTTAGACTTTTATACCTGCAGAATAAGAAGCAGGACCACTCATATGCAGGACATGTTTTCTGTTATCATCTCTCTCTTATTCCATGTCATTCTTATGCTCCCAATATTTTTTATAAAACGTTTTATTATTATGATATATGCACATTTGCAATGTAATGCTTTTGTTACATTGTATTATTGCCCCACCTTATTAGATTGTCTTACAAGTCTTTGTAATACTTTTGCAGCTCCATTACTGTGATAGCAAAGTAAATTTAAATAGTTAGATAGTTAAATAGTTTAAATATTTAGGTCTCATAAAAATACTGTAGAGTTTAAAGAAGAAGCGTTATGTAAAACAACGCATTCTAATGCAACAGTGTCAAACTGTAGCTGAACTAACTTACTGTTACGATGCCCGGACTTTTATTTTTAAGTTCCCAGTTTAGTTTAGTTTTTTCCTGTTTTGTTCACTTCCTGTTTGTTAATCACCATCACCTGTTTCACCCTGATTAGTCTTTCTATTTAAGTTCTCCTTTGTCCTGTCTAGTTTGTCGGTTATTGATGATTTTTGGTAATGCTTTTGGTTTATTGCTCGATGTATTCCTGTGGACACTCCCGATTGAACTATGCGTCTGTTGTTGCTCTTGCTTTGATTTAAACGGTTAGTGTTTGTATGTTTTTCACGTCATTAAATGTCTTTTGTTATGTATTCCGCGTTCAGCTCCTGAATCCTAGTTATCCTAATCTCACAAACATCAAACCGTAACACTTACCACATTGTGATGCAATTTTCGATTCTTGTAAAAAAAGGCCTGTTTTCAGTAAGATTATATAAATCATTGTGATTATCAGTTTTACGTATTATGGAAATGTTCTGTGATTCATTTCTTCTGACTCAAGAAGTCACTCAACCCTCATAAATCCCAGACACACTTTCACTGCTTTCAAACCAGAGCATATACGTAGCTGCTGGAGTTACAGCTGTAGATTATTGGTTCTCAAACCTGGTGCTGGAGTATCCCCAACACATAATGTCTCTGGAGTCTTTACTAACAAGCTGATGAGATTAAACCGGTGTGTTTGAGTGGGGAGACATGTGCAGTGCTGGGGTACACCAGGACTATGGTTGAGAACAACAGTTCACAGTAGCTTTTGTCTTACAGATGTGACCAGATTGAATATGTTTCTCCCATTTGTCTCACTTTAGCCCACAGCTGTAGAATTTCATAATTTACATTACATTTACACTGCCTTCCAAAAGTTTGGAAACGCCCTAGAAAAATGCCAATATTTTGTACAATATTGGCATGCATCCTTTTTAATTTGTGATAATTTTGCGCTGATAAGAGACACCACAAACTACGAAAAAATATTTTATTACATAAACAGTTTATACATAGAAAAACATTTTCGAAAAACAATTTTCGATTCATCAAAATATCCACCATTAGCATCTTATACAGCTCTGCTAAATTTGATTTATATATTATATGATATAATAATTTGTATTATTTAACTTTTATATTTTTATTATTAAATTTATATTATTCCGGGCTTACAAACGAAAAAAAAA